>JAMBLF010001151.1:0-133305 GCA_030578115.1 Leucoptera coffeella | reverse complement strand
TACGGGGCGGCTGGTGGCCGAGGAGCAGCTGGCGGCCATGAGCGGCCCCTCCGACATTCAGGTGAGCGGCGGCCTAAAGGCTTTCCACCGCTACCTGACCCCTGAATCGCGGCTCCAGGTAAATGCACACGAGCCGCGGCGGAGACGAGGGCAACGGCGGTGCACAACCAACCATCCACCCCCATCCCTACCCCGACATCAACACCTAACATACCTCTACCGCCAAATGGAATGCTAGATTACTAGAGCAACAAGGTTAACGTTTAAATTCCGAAACATTCTCGACTCGAATCCGATTTCGATTATACGATGCGATCTCAACGTGCATTGAATCGAAGATCGCCTCCCGAGATGAATCGATACAAGAGTAATTGCTCGTTGGAAAGATTAGTCGATTTCTTTGGGTGCAACTGTCGTTTATTTTTGTTACTAGTTCGATGTCCAACTAGATAGATTAGCCGTCGGCAACCGATGCTCGCTGGTGCTAATTATAAATGGGCACGCTCCCTTTTCCCACTCGATGATATATCGAGTGTCACACGTCATTTGGATTGTGAATGTTCGATCGACGCTAACACGAGGCCCAGTTCCATTTTATCATTTCACTTGCCACAAGCGATGCTTCAGCATTTTTAGAACGATTAAGCTGTAACAGCGATGACACCAAACAATCAAGCGTTACGTAATATCAAAGGTTTCCGGTACCTGTTCAAGTATTTGCCCTAGATGCCGCCTCGATACCGAGTCAGCGGAATGTTTAGCGAAAACATATAATATTATTGTATTGTGTGATTTTA
The DNA here is from genome assembly GCA_030578115.1 of Leucoptera coffeella. Classification (NCBI taxonomy): domain Eukaryota; kingdom Metazoa; phylum Arthropoda; class Insecta; order Lepidoptera; family Lyonetiidae; genus Leucoptera; species Leucoptera coffeella. The sequence continues at coordinate 132,508 of JAMBLF010001151.1, read as the reverse complement.
GTTTGATTATATGGGTCACGTTTCTGTCGGCGAATGTTCTAGATCTAGATGATTGCGTGTTTTATAGGTACAAACAACTAGTTAAACGAAAGTAGTTATTAGATTATATAATTTATATGGACTATTACAGCGCTTTTGTGTGTTTAATTTTGATTTGCATCCGTGCTACTTCACCGCATCATTATCATTTTCTGCTCTCGTTTCTGTTCTGTTGGCTGCTGCTTTGCGAATATCAATATGCTATACTTATGTGAATTGATTTAATTTCTTTATACAATAGATACTTTTACGCAAGCTTTAGGTATCATTCCATTTGTTTTTTTAATTTGCTTGTTCTTTGTGCACCACCTTTGTTTTGCTTCTATCCACTGTTCGTGCTTAATAGTTGCCCCTTTGAGAAATGATGACTATTCAACAGCTGATTTCCTCCTACAGGCCATGCAGGCGAGGATACCCCACCACTTTCGGGATCCCTCAACGGCGCCCCTCAGGAAACTTAGCGTGGACCTCATCAAGACATACAAACACATAAACGAGGTGAGTTTTTCATAATAATTTGTAGTACTCGTACTATTAAGATATCTTTTGTAACTGTGTGACGATCTTCTAAACATTACATCTTGCTAAGCATTAGGAATAGCGTATTCATGTGTAGCATTATTAAAATAGTTATAAACCTTTCCACGTGCATTGGAATAACGATTGAACTAAAATAATATGGTTTTGTAATTGCATCATATCCGGTACAAAATACCTTACGTGACGATATTTCGAAATTTCTATTCTAGATTGGAATTTAAGTAGTAACAAGTGCTTTATGTAGGACGATGGTGGGTGGCAAAGCGTAGGTTTCCGTTGCCCAAGTTTGTAAATAGCTTAATTAATTAACGGAACAAAATACATTTAGTAGTCCCTTTATAATAAAGCTATAACATTGTGTTATAACGCCCAATTTATGACGATTTATCGTAGTTTGTAACCAATGACTAAATGTAATACAAATTTTAAATGAAAACTTAATACAGATACGACGCCACAAGCACCATTCTGAAACGTTCAGTACAATAGCTTTCATTAATCACGAATATGAAGAATAACAACCATGAATGAGCATAATAGCTCAATATCAACGTAGTTGTCTAGTTATACGGCCATCAAAACTAAAAGTGACCTAGAGATATTAGCGTGCCATTGTTTACGATGTTTCACATGACATTTGACCTTTTCGCGAGTGGCCTGCGTTGTGTGGGTGTAGTGATCCTGAAAACCAATTTACCTGAAGTAGATAAAGTGTTAGTTCACCCACACGAGTCTAATTACTGACGCAGATGTATACTTAATGTAAAATAAGATCAGATAGTGCTTACCAGAGCCCACGTTTTTATATTATTATAACATAACGTTGAGTGCCCAACAATTTTATAAGCAACTCGTTAATTTTTATTAAATTTGCTCTAACGTCGATCCTCGTGTGTACATTTATCGGCTACTCGTTAGAAAGATACTGCATTCATATGTCACTACTAATCAGAACAGTTGATAATTACTCGAGGCTATCGTAGTAAACAATTTAGCGATTAACATTTCCAATAAAGCAGCCATTGTGTGCTAGCTCAAGAAATTCTCCGAACAGACGCGCAACTGGTACTGGCTGCCGGTCGTTCCGAGGCGCATGGAAACCGAACGGCAAGTACATCACAATTATTTGCTGCGCAATTGGAGTCTGCTGCGTCACACGAGAGTTTTCTCCGCACAAGGCCCTTGCCGATGACGTGCAATAAAACGTGAAACTGCATACCACTGGGTTTCTGCCGCTTTGTTTACCACCCGACACGTGTTTCGCTTTGGCATTAGCTCGTTTGACCTTATATAGTGCTGATTGAACCGCTCCACACGTATTTGAAGGAATAATGCTCTACTTAAACTTGGAATTTAATGCAGACACTGTTTATACACGTTTCGATAAAATGTTGAATTGTTATCGGCAACAATCAAAGGCATTCGAAATATTCTGCTAACGTATGCGTAATAGTTTTGCAATAAAGCTTTCCTACGTGGACGTATGTATGTGCGTACAGTGCATTATGGCCTTACCTTTTGCGCAATTGTATCGTTTTCCTCCGAGTTACACGTGCCGGCGTGTTTGTTACTTTGTTGTCGTGCAAGCTTTGAATTGGATAGAAAATAGCGCTGTAGATCTTAACAGTAAAATTGGTGTTGCTTGCGTATTTTTATTGTTGACGTAAGCGTGTGTGACGCGGCTTTTCGCATTGTGTAATCGCAATGAAATCTCGCTGATAGGCGGCGGGCGCTCGGGGATTCTGTCGCCCTGGTACATGCCATCAGATACGAATAACTAATGGAATTGTTACCCATAACCCCAAAAAATGTATGGCATTCATCTTGTTTACATCCAATAAGTATTCGAATATATTTTTACTGCATTTTGTTATTTGATTTATGTAAAATTATGTTCATACATGCATGCATAATATGCTCCGTGACTGCTGTCCCTTCCGGGGTAGTCAGATATTGAGTTATGAACAGAATAATATGCACAGTTCTATCGTATTTTTATTATTCTTTTAAAATTCAGCTTCTGCCTCGGTAAATTTACTAGTTTAATGATTAAATAATTATAGATTCGCGAACCATCAGTGCAGCTTTATTATACAAACCATATTTGGGGCTAACACAATAGATCATGCTAGACTAGTTACAAAAATAACTCATTGAAACGTCCTATACTTTTTAAGAACCAACGTAAGCGCTTTATATTTTCACTTGTGACGCGAGCCCCGGTTGACACATGCATACGATTCATTGCCCAAGGTGATCCGTGTTTAAAAATAGCGTTCCCTTTTTGTTTCTCGATGGTCGTTGCCCTATTTGGTGTTTTGTTTACAATCGAATGGCGCCTTGCCAGTGCCTCCTGCGTGACGGCTGGTTTAAGAGCTAGTGAACTTTCACGGCTCATGCTCGCCACATTGACGTTGATCTCCAGCAATAAAGCGATGATGGATTGATCCCACTTCGCTCTAATATTTACTTCTATTTTTGCTTATTTGCTTTTGCTACTTTTAATATAATGCTTTGGGGTATACGTTTGTTGTAATATGGATACGTTTTATTAGTAAGTCGCGTGTAACGAAGCTCTCATTTTAATTGCGATTATAGTTGATTGTCCATTCAGATATCGATCTTTTTAACTATCGGTTACATATCTGCGTAGCTAAACCTATAAATAGTGCACTGCGGTTTTATTGGCCAAGTTATTGGTTTCAAATGACCTAATTGCGTCACGCCTAGGACATTCCATCGGCGATGTTTGTTTATCATTTCGCCTTATCGTTGCAGTTACTCGGAGACTTGATGAATTATGTTTGCCTCGGTCCTTGAGAGTTCTTTCTCTCTCGCAAACACTGTCTGTCTGTTTAGAAACACTAATGAGTTGCGACACGGCCGTTTAGCCGGTGGTTTTTAAATTGCATTATGCGCTATGTGGCAATCGGTCTGCAGCGGGTGCAATACAGTATGTAGGTGACAATGACTAACGTTGGCTTCGCGCGGCGGTGTCGCAACCCGCCTCTCGGAATAGAGCCAAGGAGACGTCTACGTGTGCGCAGCGAAATCGAGATGTTAAATCTGCCAATAATGCCATTTGCAAGTCAAAAGCCCGGCCACTGCGCCGTAATCAGCTGTAACGAGACTGCACCGCGCGCTCTTATGAAACGTCAAAAGGCGGCGCTCAAAAATGATGTTTTATTTATAGATATCCTTGACTCACTTGCAGTGGAAAGGAAAGATATTGAAACAGCCATGCGGTTTGTATTGATGTCAACAGAACAACCTCCGCGGAACAAAACCGAAAGTGATCGACACTGTGATTCCTTTCTATGAAATTGTTATTTTTATTTTCAACGAGTACGTAACTTTTATATAACGAAAAGTTGTGGCAGTGTATCCAGTTTTCTACTTCCGGTTCTGTATTTAATGAAAATATCATCTCGTGTCTATATTTAGATAATTTATTGCAGAAATGCATGATTGCCTTTTGTAATGGCCGGTTGAAAAAGCGATCTGATTCACTGTTGTCTCGCTTTCTTAAGTTGGCGTGTTTGTTGTTGGTTTGAGAACAACAGCTGATCGTATTATTGTCTAGTTTATTGACTCCTTCGAATAAGAGCGACTGGTACATACTTCCAGATATATTTTACTGTATTCAGAGCAATGCAAGTTCTCCAATAAACAATGCACTGTTTTAAACACAATTTAAAAATAAACACACAATCAATCATTAGGCATCATGAAAGATTGATACGAAAATCTAATTTGACTGTACAATTAATTAATGCATAGTTACTGTGGTAACAATTTCTGTGAATTGTCTAACTATTAATTCTCGGTACTTAGGAAACCGATACATTCAAATTTAATGACTATTGTACTAAATGTAAATATTTGAACTAGCGTCAAACACATTAGCGATAGTAAATGATTTTATTAATATCAATGGTCAATTAAACTCTATGTATTAATGATGTGTCTACTTGTATTTTATAGAGATAGTAGTCAGTTAACACACTCAACTCATAGCTTTAACATTTAAAACTACAATTTACAATATCATGGACATAAGGTTCAATATTTAAAGGTTAGCAACTAATCCGTTAGGACTATAGAACAAAGTAATTCGGCTCGACCTTGCATGCTGTAGCCAGACAGTTGATTGGCAAAATTATGTAGCATAAATTCTCTTGAGAATGGACCCCATCCATTTTCTTCAGACGGAGTAGCCAGTGGAGTTTGTCAATGGGTGAATCTTGTGCCGGATGTGAGTAAATGGACGCTTCCTCGGCTGGATGGGCAGGGGATTGCTTGTCCATTTAGAAAATGCATGCAACGTCTGTGTATCTGAGTCAAGGTGACAGCGAACGGTCTGCGGCCCGCCTCCGTTGCCACCCGGAGTATTATGGCCGGGTCGGGGTCAGTCCGTAACCTATAAGCCGGTTAGGGCGGCCCGCCATTCGAGGGTGCGGAAGGGAGCTGGCAAATTTTGACTCAACCCTTTTAATGAGACCGGAAACTGATTGTCACGCTATAATGCCAACTCCTGTTTTGTGTTCCCGTAATGTGTTTGTCAGTTCAGCGTCCCCCAGAGGAAATGTTATTGTTTCTTTATTCGATAACGTATAGAAAAGTAACAGTTTGTTGGTCTTTTGTTGGCTCGAGTCACATGGAGCACGAAACAAAGCTAACGTGCGAATTGCGTGCGCCAAAACGAAATATGTTGCCAAACTGTTGTTAAGGAACAATACCTGGGACAACTCAGCGTTATCGAGTTAAATGTTCCGGAATTGGAATTTAGTTGCTCTTTTTCCTGCATTTATTTATAGAGTTATCTCGGCCGAATTTTTCGATAATGTAAGTCAATTATTCGATCCATTAATAACAAACAATTCCACATGATAACCGGAATGACATTATTGTATCGGAGAATACAAACAAATGTAATTAGGGGTTAAAATTCACAGAATAATACTTTATTGAATGACGTTTTAATATGAAAATGTACAATAAAAATGATATGCGAATAAGTAGCATATTGTCCCTGAATGTCTGGCGATTGGTGCCAAGGTATCAGCCGCTTAACTAATTGCGTATTAAACTTCATGGCTTAACTTGCCCTGTTTATCTCACAACTCAATGTCTGTGTTTGTCATTTTGCCTTTCGTGTGATTGCGATTTAATAGAACAAGTACACGTATGTTTTACTCTCTTTGTTTTGGGGATAAAATCGATATTTACAAGAATTATAAAATCATATCAAAGAATGACGATAAGAGTTATTTGTTATTTAACTGTATAAATAGTAGACGACTCAAGTTACTGATTGTTTTAGGCGGTGTTGTTTCCTCTTACGAAACGATTTTCCTTTAATTAGTAATCCTTTGGACCGGTTGACGTGTTTCGGATATCATCTTAATGCACAGTTCCACGTATACGCTGAACCGGCGAGAAACCTTGTCACAATTGCCTACTTAGCCGACACTCAAACAAATCCGAAAGTATTACAAGGTGGGCGCATGGATTGTTCATATGTAATGGGTATTGTAAATCAAAATGCACTTCTAACCCGCACGCGTTGCCATTGTAATGGCTTTTCATATAGCCACAGTTAATTTTAATGGTAATTCTAAATGTGCATGTCAAGTATGCGACCGAATTCTCAATTTTGAACATACTCGTACATTTCTAGAAAAATCCACGAATTTACAAACGCTTGTTGCATATCAGTTATTATGTGCGTTCAAATCTAAACAATCGAGAGATTTTAACAGACAGATAAAGATTTTGACAAAGATAAGATTTTTGCATAAGATATTTAAGTTCGCTACTTTAAATTTATTTTTACTATCGATAAATATTATTTATAGTATAAATTCGATTACCAAGTTTATAACTAAGTCAATTATTTGTGCCGATTACGTTGAAGTGATTCTACGGCATTCGAACGATAAAATGTAGACAGCGGCGAATAAAATGTAGGTTCGTGTTTCTATAAATAGCGCCGGTCTATTTTTGTTTGAGATTTGACGGGCTGGCCTACAAATTTATAAAGATATTAAACCGCGTATCAGTTAATGGTGTTTACATTTTTTCAAAAGTGTGTCACAGACTTAAACTGCAGATATGATAAGGAAAATTCTTCAATTTTAGGGTTCACCATAAAAATAGCCATTATGGATATAAAACATTAAGTAGGTTAGAGTTATCAATCAATCCCTTTAATCGTTATAAAAAACAATTGCCATTTCAACAATTTTTTTTTAATGATTTTAAAGTTGTCGTTGTTGCTAAAGATTCAGTATAGCTTTACCTGAATTATGGAAGTGATGTCGAGGCATTTATGATTTCAATGCTTAGTACACATAATAAATAACCTTTTAGAATCAGAAGGAAAGGAATTCAAATGGACTGACTACATAATATAAGAACAAGAATCATTTGCTTATAATAACGCAAGCTGCGTGAAATTCTCCGAGACACATCTCAATATCACGGGTAAATTAACATGACAATAAGTAAAATAATAAAGCAGATTTGAATAAGGCGTCCTAAATTATGTCTCGAACTGATTATGTAATTTGTCGTCTCCTAAATTAATACCTTTGCTAAAGTGTTGGTTGATTTCGGATTGGCGTATTTTCTTTTTTGTTTTTAAAGACATATCGAGTTTCGTTAATTTTAGAAGGTTTAAATTATACAGTTTATCTTGAACAGAAAATCCTTTTTACTTAAATATAGTGTTTTTTTTTTCTAGGTGAAGTTATTTATAATAAAACATTTTACTGACAATATTTTTATGAGTTTCGCGTTTTTTGTTCATTTGGCAAAGAATGTTTTGTTAAATAAAGTCCCGTTACAAGAAGTCTTGTAAAACATTTTGTTAATCTTAAGTTTCACATAAATACGATGCTTCGGTTAAATAGTTGAGACTTCAATTCCCAAAACAATACGTTTTGAATAAAAAGCTCACTCCTAGATTGTTGTGCGGACAAAATAAGCTCGTAATAGCATTTTATATCCGTTTAAACGTTTCAAGTTTAATCGTATAGAAGTAAGGGTGTTAGAGGCACCATTTTTAAAGTCAACAATCCGCATTCCTAATTGGATTGCGTCGGGCTAAGCAAAAAGACTACCGTGGCCACACCGAGGCACAAGCGCCTGCCAGCCTGATAATCTCGTTGTCTCTTTTACTGGACAATTAGTACTTGTACACTGCATACAGTAATAGATCAAACTCTTAATTTGTGGGATTAAAATATCTAAGCGGAGTAACCAGAGCCGAAAGTTGAATTAAATCTCTGCGTTATTGTAAATATTTTTTTAAGGGAAAGTTTAATCGATATTATGTGTCGAACCATTTGGTAATAGTATTCTTTAGTATTATTTCGATTATTCAAGATGTTTGTTGAGTTTGCTGACAGTTGAAAGTTTAAAAAACTTTGTTGGTTAAATTATTACAAAGTCATTGAAGCTAAGTAGTCCAGGAATGCAATATTAATTTAACACGAAAAGAGTTGGCTCTGAATGGCGGTGTGCAAAAATAATAATTTATTTGAAAGTCAAAGCGATAAGATCCGAGTTCTCCGTCGCCGTTAATAAGTCTATTAATGAAGCACCGCTAAAAAGAATAAAAAGGCGTCGCGCGGCAGTAAACAGAGGCTATCCCAGTTTAGTGGCAGTGCACTGAGCGTTAATCTAGTTCTTTGCAATTAGTACCCTTCCTTTATACAGGGGCCGACTGCCAGGGGTGAATAGACGGTGCTTTTTTCAAAGAAATATTTTTTCCTCTTGCCAGTTTGCTCGATTTGTTTCGTCCTGTTATTAGCGGGAATTAGTTTCGAAGTATTCTAGATGTCTTGTTAAAATGCTTTCTGTTGCATTATTGTTTGATCGATGTCGCAAAACAGTGAAGCGACCCAAAAGATAAAACCTGTCGGCGCCCGTAACGTATCGTCGTAGTTTTAACAGAAATTTTCCTCGACCACGGTATTGTGTAACAGAACAAATAGTGGTTGCCATGCACCGTGTAGCTCATTACAGAATTCAAGCTGCTCGCCCCATCGGTTCTTATTCATTTCCATTAATTAACGTTAATTAGCGTGCTTAGTTTTGAGACTTCCCTGACAGTAGGTATGCATGGGCCCGGGTTCAACGTCCGCTTTATAGTGATTTGTCCAGGGTCACCTTTCGGTCGTATATGTCACCTTGTTTCCGAAAGAAAAAAACTCAACAAATTCTATCGTTGATAAAGCATTCCTTTGACGTAAGCAATTGAGTGCTCACCGCTGACATAGTGATAAAAGTTTTAAATTCTTGTTTCATTTACATAATACGGAGAGCGAGATTGCGAAATAAGAAGCGCGTTATGAATGAAAAACATTGACATTTTGCTCGTGACATAAATCAATTAATTTTAGATGATTTTTCTATATCTGTTAACCCGAGTTATCTGAACTTTTAGTATAAATGAACTAAAATATGTATATTTAATGCCAGAATGAGCTCAATAATTTCATCAAAAAATGTAGTTTATAGCCATAAGTATACACCTTAAATCATCACCAAATAAATCATCAAGTTCGCTTAAGTATTTTAACCAAAACCAAGCGTGGCATAAATTTGCTCCGTTGCCATTTATTCTTCAATGCAAACCCATCAGTAGTGAATAACTTTATCCGCGTCGTCATACGTCTTACTATGGCGTCTCCACGTAACTATATCGTCATGCATGCCATAGATATTATTCATGTGGCACGGTATCGGCGGATCGAAGTTCGTGTAAAAATCATGACACCAAACGCTCGTTCTGTTTAATCGAATGAATCAGCTGTTTGGATGATAGGTAACGGCCCTGAGTGCTTGCTGTGACTCATTGTGATATAGGCGGTAATTGTTTGCAGCAACTATGAGATCTCTATGGGGTTTTCCCCGTATTTTCATGATTTCCTTTATTCTGCGGACGCTGCACGCTCTTTATCCAGTTATCAGTGTTAAAAATAGTGCTCTAAGGTCATCGGTGAATAATCCTCATTGTTATACAGTAGTCGGGCTCGTGCAAAATAATTTATAGGGATTTGCAATTTGTAAACAATGGATATTGCACCTTCGTTCAATGAGTCAGGTTAGGTAGGTGATCTACACGAAACGAGCACAATGACTCATGTATGCACATCTGTTTCGAGCTTAATGCATGCTGTACTGGTTTTGGCAACATTGCCGCCTAAGAAATTAGATCATATGTACACACAGGTGATTCACGTTTTCGCCTGTCTGAGGTCATGTAAGTAGGTATGTAATCAGCGGTGTCTAGACGTGTCTCTATGACAAAAGATAGTTTGTACCTAAAGTTTTTACAGTAACTCGTAAAGTCTTCGGCGACACTGAACATCCGTCACGCAAACTTATTTCATAAAGAACAATCTAGACAAATCATGTATTTCGACGTTAACATAGTAGTATAGATTTATTAAATATTTAACTATGTGTTTTGGTGTCGTCTGTTTGATTATAGAGCTTCAATGACCGATAGTTGCATATTAACTTTAAAATTTCCAAGTGATATACGACAGACATTGAGTACTATTTTGTGAAAAGTTACTTAGTCTATAAAACAACACAAAACTCAAGTAAACGACAGTTGTATGGTTAACTACGTCATTTGGTGAGCCAAGTACCCGCAGTGTGTCAGCGCGGAGCAACAAGGAAAGGTCGCGAATGCAGCGCGCTCTCACGCCCTTGTCATCGCCGCCGTACTTGACGTGACGGACATCCATTCATCGGCAAATTGCCCACTTGACACTCGGACGTTCTTAGATTGCCTCCGCTAATTCGCTAGAGAAAAAAATGCGCCATAAGAACTCGTAGACAACAAAAGTCATTTGGAATTTTTCATGGTGGCGCGACCGCGGTTTGGAAGTATTAGCACTTTATCCTTCATGGCTAATTCTGTTTTGTTCTGTACTTCATTATGAGTGTTTTTTGTTTTATGCATTTTGTTCTTCAACAATAACAGGCGATTTGGTTGCGGCTGTAAGATTTATTTTGGTGTACTTCGCTAGTGTTTTTCTTTATTGTAGGGAACTTCGTTTTTGTAACTATTCATAATAACGCGGTTGTTATTCGTTTAACCACATATCCTCATTACTACTATATACGTTTATTGTATCATTTATAAAGTTCTATTTTGGAATCTCTGATGAAACAGGAATCTTCTAGAACGAGCTCATTATTAAATTCAATTGAAAGTAAAATAACTGCGCATCTAATCAAAGGATACATTCTATTCATGTTGATTTTTCATATAAAATTCTACTGTATTTTAGTGACCTACCGGCAGTAATGAGAGTGCCTTGTGCATTTCAAAATATCGAAGTAACACGTTAGTCATATATTTTACTTTGGTTACAGTAATCTATGATGGCTTATTTGAGATTTTCAATTATTCGCATATCGCTCACCTATTTAAATGAGATCAAAACATTTCGAACGCAGCACAGGTTATTAGCATGGCAACATAGATACTAGTTACAACAATATTGACGAGCGAAGAGGTCGTCTGCTAAAATGGTGCTAGTTTCCGCGAAATCTAATATAGCACACGATGTTTTATTCATAAATTCGTCGAATGCGTTATATGTGTTGAATGGGTTTTCAGTTATTACAATGGCTCGGCTTGACGTAGATGTGCGAAGACAACATGATGACGTAAATTAAAAATTTCCAGGTCGCGGGATGGAAGTTTTGTAAGACCGTTCAGGTGTCAGCGGATGTGACAATCTAACGGGGGCTTAAACAGGTGTTCGAGTTATCAACAATGTACCCGCCTTTTCAAATTGGGAAACATTAGTCTAAGCGCGACCATAAATGTAGACATAAGACATACTTATACGCCTTGAATGAATGCAAATAGAAGTAAACAATTACCTCTTTCGAATAAATGATCTAGAATAGCGTTAATTTTGTTTGTTATATGAGGTGTTATTGTGGTTTATACACTTGATGGAATTTTCGTTTCCAATATAAAATATCTTTTGAGATTTCGCACCAAAGGGGCTACAATGATCGTCACGTTTTCCGTAGATGTTGAATAGCTAGCCCAACAATAGGTCGCATGCCCAAACATCCGGTCGGCTATCGTAAAAAGTACTATCGAGTCGCGTGGGAAACTAGTTTCAAATAGTTATTTGTATGTGTAAGGTGGTATGAATGAAGTATACTAAATGTGGGTGCGCACACAAGCCCAAGCTTAGATTACTTATAGTATTGTACTTATTATAATTGATTGTAAGGAGGATTGTAAAAAATACTATTTTATTCTGTTCTAAGCCGATATACATCTTATCTATGCATGAAAACATTGAAAGTTTAGTGAAATTTCCTACTTGTTCCGAATTAGAATAGACGCCACTCGTTAACTCCGTTCTCTCACCTGCTATTGAAGTACACGAGGTCGGACGTTATTAGAACCATGCCTGTTGTATATTGAACTTGTTTCGCTGAATTCTTGGACGGCGGCGTATAACCGTTGCGAAACTGTTGATGTAGATCATGGTTGTAATTTTAGCTTCCTTGCTAGCGGTTGCTAGCTGGCTGAAAGAATGCGTGACGTCAGCTCAAGAGTTGCTTGTGAAACGGCTGCTTGAATGATTGGTGCTCGTGATGTGCTTATGTAACGTAGGTGACGCAACGCTCAGATGCGGCCGCCGCCGTTGCCAATGTGCAGATTCTCAGCTCGAATTGTATCGGTGTGCTAATTATTAGGTAACTCGGCGACACTGTCTGTACTAATCGCAAACTCAGACATCGTTGCAATCAATGCACTGTAGATCATATCTTCGCTACTATTTAATTTATGTTTTAAAGTTTATTGTTATAATGTTTATTTTTATGTGAGACGTATCGTGCTCATTAATAGATTATTTTCATGTTGTCTATGAAAATTATTCGATATTCAGCAAGTCAATGTTGTCTTCTCATGTTAATATATACTTCAATGCTACCACATGCATATGTTGGTTGTTACATTCTGTGGTTTCCTAACTGTACTCTTGCAGTTCACGATCGTGTTGGCATTTCAAATATGTCATATGTTAGAGCATGCTAAGCAAATATAGACACAGCATAGAAACATGGCGGAGTTAGTTTAAAACTGGCAATATTATGAGATGAATATCGTTTTAATATGCCGATAATTTTTAAGGAGTATCCTCTTTCAACAACGCTATCTTAATTCAATAAAAATCAAACACTTAGTATGATAGATACGAGAAAGGAACTACATTAGGGATTAGGTGAAGAAAATGCCGACAAAAGAAAAGCTTTTACGAGCGTTCCCAAGTCGTGAAAAAAGAGCAATTCTTTAAGTTCGTGTCGGGAGTGGTATTCAGTGTATTGAACAAGTGCGATTAAACGAAAATGCCTCTCGTCTTATTAGAAAAGCATTAGGCCCAAACCCAAACAATCGGCAAGAGTGCCTCAATGTAATCCTTAGACTGAATTATTCATTACGTGAAAAGAACGGTATTAAGTAATGAATTTCGGATAGTTAGCACGTCTGAGATTTTGAATAAAGGCTCGACGCTTCAATGCGATCGAGACGTACGTAACGGGGCACTGTACATCTTTAGTGAAGGCTTATCATGGCACGCGGGATTCCCGAGAAAGAGTAATCTGAACGAGGTAGGTAGATAATAAAACGTTCCATTGTTTGCCCACAACGACCAAGTACCAACGACAATAGTCAGGCGGATGGTTTCGCGGTAGCTCTTCGAAAGTTGAAAACAAGTTTAGGGGGAAAAACCAAGCACACTTAGCCGCTGAGTGGGATGCGCTGGTCACAAATTACGAATTATGCGAGGATTACACATGAAAGGCGCTATCGCACAATAAAAGCGGACCCATTCAGCCGCAAGCCCCATTGTTGGCTCCTCGTGTGTGATTTATCTACCTATCGCGAAGTGCTCTCTGGATTCACGGCGTCTTCAACGATGTTATTGCTTACTAAGTTGACCACGACGTTCCTGGAAATGCACCGACGCTCACTACGTCATTCTGAAAGCCTGTGCCGTGGTGCAAGGCGATTTTGATCGTAAGGTATTTTGCATAGGTCCTAGTTTTCTTTGCCGCCAAAGGTGCGCTTGGAGCGTCGGCCTGCGAAGAATGTGCGTCGCTGACCTAACTGGTCACTAATGATCTGTTATTCAATTTATTTATGTGACGTTTTTGATCTTGCATTGTGCTGTATATTTGGACGTATCGGTAAATATTTGCGTCAAGTGTTTAATGAAAGAATTTTTATTTGGTGCATGAGTGCGTCTTTTTAGAGATCACGAGTAACCGTTGAATTCCCTCGTAAATTTTATCGACTAAAGCATAATTATCGTGTCATAACTGCAGTGGAAAAGAAAATTGACATCGGGATTTGAAATGAAATTTTACACGTAGTCAAAAACTTGTTGATCCTCCGAGTCCCGTTGTTTTTAATATCGTTGACTGAGTGCCACGTAGGTGCGAGTGGTTTATTGGAGACGGTCTAGATTGCGAAATTACTCGGCGCAACTGGGTGGTCGCTCGCTCGATTGTTCTCAATCCTCACTCCAGTTTTTGCGTGCTTCGAGAGACATTTTCGAAATTAAAAACAAGTTCCTTATAAACACCTTAATTATGCCAAGGTATCTCGGGTACGAATGAAAGTCTTTTCTGCGTAGCTTGATTAAACGATGTTGACTCATATTCTGAAGCGGGACGCCTAGAATAATTTAGACGCCTCAATTAGATAGCAATTTGTACTTTCAACAATTGAGTGTTTGGCTTCATTGTTGTTTCAACTTTGTTATAATACTCTTTAATTAGGTCTAAAGGTATTGTATTGTAACATTTACCTACTGTGCTGTATACTGTTCAATTAGGTGCGGTACTTAGGTAGTTACTTGAACTAGACTATGAAATACACATGTATCAGTAGAGTATCGATTTTGATTACGAATTTTCGAATTTGGCTAATTACATAGCTTACACAGGGTTACAGCAAAAATGATTATTCACGTCATATTGGACTTTCGTTAAAATGCGAACCATAATTGCAACTGGGTTCTGTTTAAGTTAAACCACCGTAACTTATTATTCTTACCAATGAAAAGTACAAAGACAGCTCTTAAGTACTTCGTATAATGCCCCAATATCGGGATTCACCTCCGAACCCTTTGACTCTTGACGCTGCGCCTAAATTTTGTTTACCTGGCCAAAGTGCCTATCGACTGTTCACTCCTGACGCAGTATCTTTGAGTGGGTAACGGGGGTTGTTTGTTCCCTCCGGCCCACGCATCGAGAGCAATCGTGCGATCAAAATAAACTGGTCCTATGGTAAAAATAGCGAGGTTTTGCCTACAGAAACGTGGGTGGAGATGCGAGTATCGTGAGCCTCAGAAGGTCTTCGCTGGCTTCAGTTTTACGATCTTATTTTACTGTACCGTTAATTAATTATGTTACAATATCACTTGTCTATTTTTAAGTAATTCACTGCTTTTAAGCGTAGGTGGGTATTATATGGAATATGTTTAAATTACGGGTTCGTTGGCTTAAAACGAGGAAACTTGTGTAGTATAATGAATTCATGTAAAATTGCTCGTAAAACTAAACTACAATTAAGGTGTTACTAAGTTCCACAGTTAGCTTTGTAACGATTGTTATTAAAATGAGTCATAATTGGTACGCAATCAATTAATTTAATCGTTTGATGACAAGTTTCATGTGGTTTTCGTTTTTGGGAACTTCCAATTTTCTTTTTATTTAAAGGCGCCCGATTCTTATCTTCTAATAGCTTGGCGTGTTAAATTTTCGTTAGTGCCGTGGTATTGCTGTTGTATGGTTATAATATCACAACTGCCATATACAGGCTGGAAAATAAACCCTCCGAGCGTAGGTAACATTGTAACGATATATATTTTCCAAGTTGTTGAGCCGGCTTCCATAAATTGAACCCTAATCAGAAAATTCGAGCTACCATCAAACAGTAAAAGGTTATTAATAACTGTTTATTGGAAAATGTGAACCGCAACATTTTTTCCAGGAATCGATCGTGAAAATCGAAATCAGTTCAAGTCGACCTATGTACTTGCACGATTTGTACAGTTGGCGCCCGTGTTCTTTTTAATCATTATTTATATCATGTAAAACACATGTGTATTATCATTTACCCATACGTTATAGGAAGGCTATGATTTTCAATGCTAAATAGGTGAAATAAAGAACGATTATTTAAGCACTTATTGAGGAAGATTTTTTTTATTTACCAAATACTTATGAAACACGTGATCTTACTTTCGTAGTGTATAGCACCCCTTTTGACGTTGTTTTTCTTGTCCCGATACAATGTAGTGGAAATTTCCATTCGTTGACGCCTGTACGTTGCAGTGCAAGTAGGCGTGCAATAATGTTCGTTGATTGTGCCATATATTTTTTCCCAGAAGCGTGGTTCGCTTATCAACTATTTGTGTCTAGTCAGTTTTTTCGAGTGTTTGCCCACCATATTTCTGGCTAACGTTTGTTTCGCTATTGATTCGTTGTATCGTTGTCCTATTTTCTTATCGTCCCGGTGATTTTGATACGGGCACTAGTTCTCAGAATTAGTCTTTGACTTAATAGTGATGGGCGATTGTAGATAGGCATAAGACCTTTATATCTATTGATAGGCCAACATGCAATTCATGCATATTTTGCAAATGAAAAAGATATTAAAAAATATATTCTTGTATGTACACGCTCTTGACTGTTTGACCTGAATGATAAATCGGGAACAATTTGTATCTTTAAACGCAACTCCTATTAGAAGCATATGCGTAATGTGACCCTTGGATATAAGAATAATTAATGCGAACAACATTAAAGGACGAAAAGCGTTCATGGCCCCGTGGAGAGCGTAGCCCCTGAACCCAAAACCTCTGGCCGCTGCATTTTTTATCACCCGGTAACCCGTACAACAAAAAAGTATACATTTTAATGAACTGGGGTATTTTGTTTCGTTAGCTTCCGCAAATAGCGTATGGTTCCGCCATTTTGTGATATTTTGAAATGAACTTGAACGCATTGTTTTGAAACCAGACTCAGTTGGTTGTTGCTTACCTAATTATAAGTACCACCTTCTAATCAGTGTAAGGTGCTA
The DNA here is from genome assembly GCA_030578115.1 of Leucoptera coffeella. NCBI lineage: Eukaryota > Metazoa > Arthropoda > Insecta > Lepidoptera > Lyonetiidae > Leucoptera > Leucoptera coffeella. The sequence continues at coordinate 115,779 of JAMBLF010001151.1, read as the reverse complement.
CTGATTTAATTAATATCGATTTCCAACCATTTTTATTATTAACAGTTCCAAATAAAGTTGATAGTTATTAGTGCCTATTAATATATGTACACCGCTATTATAAGTCCGATTTCAAAGTAATATAAAATTGAAAATGTTACAATTAAATCAGATACCTTATGAGAAAGTTATATAAAAGCGAAAGTTATAAATAAATTACGACGTATCTTGTGTGGGAATATTGTTAAGACGAGTTAAGTCGTATGCTTTCTTACAAGCTACTTACCATCTATTAAATCTTTCGAAGGATTTCCTTTTTCTTTGATTTATAAAAAGGACTTTCTAATAATGTGCTTTGTTGTTAATAATGTATCATAAGATGTATTGTTTGTGATCCCGTAATGTATCTTACAAGCTTCTGTTTTGGCGAACTAATAACTTATGTAAATCGACTAATATTACGGAGCACATAAACTCCTTAGCATTATCAAAGCTTTACTAAGCCGCTAAAATTCTGTGAAATTAATAAATAATTAACTGTTTTTCCTGTTACGGTTTGTTTTATCTCTGATTTGTGTTTACAATTTTTTATTTCTTTGTTGGCAGGTAAGCGAAAATACTTAACCGGATCATTGTTAATCGTGTAAGCGGTTTCGGAATTTAATCAGTGGTAAGCAACAGATAAGAAACATTGATACACACATACTGAGTCATCGTCGGAATAGTCAATGGACGGTCATCGAACGCCATACAATGTATGGGCAATGTTCTAGATTGATCATTTAGCGAAATAGGAATACGATTAATATTATAATATAATTATAACAATGTAGGTTCAGTACATCGTAGGAACGAGGTAGAGCGTTTCAAGACATATTCGAAGTTACTAAATTAAAACCCATCGTATTGTTAAAGGATTTTATCGACTACAAACTTTGTTACTATGTTAATTGAGGTATTTCACATTATTTGTAGTTGTAAAAGTCGTTTATTGATTTATATTGAGGTAGTTCTTTATAACACGCCCTAGTTTGCACCCTAATTGACCTTCGATAATGTTTGTTGGACACAAACCAACACAGTTATCACTGTTGATATCAGCCATAGACGGCGCCAAAAATATCTAATCAAGCATGGAAATTGGAACAAAACTTGTACAGTATCGCAGACAAAAAATGTGCATCCGCGCCGCGTATACGGATTGCATAGAAACCGCGGCTCACATTATTATGGTCCTGCGAAGGTAATATTTTCATCACACGTGACGACTGGGCACGATATACACGCGTATTTTGTTTTTGATTCTAATCGCAGCACTGCGTCATTCGATTATAACTCGTTTCTGAGGCTGTTTTTTTCACTTAAACAATCAGAGCATTGCACTTTACAAAATTTAATTTAATTTAACAAAAATACTCTTTTTCTTTCAATAATACTCTCTTACTCTCTACTGTTATATTCGGCTCAGCATACTCTAGGGCCTAGAGTCTAGAAGTTAAACCCTATTCAGGTTAAAACTAACCCCAGTTTGTCTGGCTATAATGACGTTTTCATCTTAGTAACGTAAACACTTGATGCGTTTACTTCAAACGGTCTCCACCCCTGCACGTTTGCAGTGACGCGGCGCAGCGGCTGTGTATGCCGCGCCCAGATTGCATTAGCTTACAAAAGTAGCTCGGCAGACGGTTGCCTCTCATTGTGTCTGGATAACATGAGGGAATCTTTTTTAAACGGTACAATTCTAGAATACTTTTATCTATAATCAAGTTTTATCTGTATATTTTGTACCAGTAACTATTTTCAATTGATTCTCTTGAAGGGATAAAGATGAAGTACCTACTGTAATTTCAGTGGAAATTCCACAGTTTAAATTCCAATTTATTGAATTCCAATAATTTCATAAATGCTTCTAGTAAATTCTAATAACTAAATTAAATGCGTTGTTTAGCTATACACAAAAGACCTCTAACAACAATGTATAAGTGTAGAATCAATCACCCACGGCAATTTCGGTTAATGTTGTTTTAGTTAAACACCACAATGATTACTGAAATTATTTGTGCAACCTAACAATTGACGCGCTTAAACACTGACTCGGTCGCATTATTTCCTAGAAAATCACATGTTATCGTGCATGCGAATCTGTACAATGCAATCGTGTGAATAGACACATGTTTGCAATGTAATAAAATACTTATAGTTCTTAGCGCGTCCGAGATTGCCTGCTCATACAGCCAGCCCCGGGGAAATTAGCCGGCGCTTTGACATTAAGTAAGCTCCGTCTAGTACATATAATTAATTTAATATCACACTCGACGCCCCCACAAAGGCGCACGGTGTCACGTAGCTCACAGGGATTTACAGATATTATTTTAAAAGTGACTCAAATTCTCTTATTCTCTGCTTTTCTATTCTTGTTCTGATTATTGTGAGCGTGATTAGTCTGTCTGGAATTTATAAAACTTCCTTTCTTTCTGTCAATAATTATTTTTTCACAATAAAGTTTCTTTTCGTAAGCACTGGTTTCATAATCATCAATGAAAAATATGCTATAATACATCCTCAAATTATCTCTATATACATTTGCACTAGTCTAGCTAGATTTCCAATTCTCGTGAAAGACTAATTCGTTAATTGAGTGCCTACTTAGCGGCAGTTGGCCGTCGATGTGTGATAAAATCCTAGGGCTATCAAGTTGTCTCGCAGGACACCTGTTTCTGTGAAAACAGGTTTATTGTTAAGCGCTCTCAGCGGACCTTGTTGCTTTGCTCGTTTACGAATTCGGTCCTAATTAATACAGTGTTAAGGCCCCATGTTACACGGTCACTTGACCCCGATGTGTTATTCGGTGTACTTGAAAAAGGATCGCTTTTTATTTTATTTTCGTTCTCACAGTTTGCTTCCTTTTTCTTGCCATGCAGGTTGCTAGGAAAAGTTCGTTTATGGATATAATTTATTTGTTCTTGTACATTATGCATGGTTTTGTTATTAAAGATTATTTTTTGTGCCCTTTAAAGGACGTGCTAGCTGCCTATGCCTCTTAAGATATGCGTATGCTATTTGCATAAATGAATTGTATGTATTTTATTCAAATTTGTAGAAGTTTCATTTAGTTTTGTAGCTAATTAGTATTCAAAATATACAAAGCACTTTTCCTTAACAGATATTATCGATTCCTAGTCTTCTCATATAAATTTAATCGTATGAAATAATTCAATTTCATCCTGTATGAAAATACTTTTTTTTATCACAAGTTAAAAGGCACATAAAACAATGTAGGTATTCATTAAGTTCGTGTATTTCGTGGGATTTGATTCAGCTCAAGCCACTTAATCATTATCTATCGCCGCTCTGTCGACGGTGGGATCCCTGATTAGGATTATTAGGATTTGCACGGATTTTGTCCTGTATCCCTTCGTCGCCCTTAGATTGTGGTGTGGGTTTGTGAGGCCTAATTTTAGTCATACAGTAATTTATCTAAGAGATAGACTACAGTAAAAAGTTGTTTTAAAGATGAATTCAAAATATACGATAATGTGCCTTATATAAATATGGTAATTAGTTTTAGAAGTATGCATTTACTTCATATTTCTTACATATTCAAAATAGTTAATTTCTAATGTCCCTATAAGAGATAGCAGAATAAAAATCCGCCTGACATAAAAGAAATGAAATTATGTCCATTAATATATAAATTTCAATCGTGAATCACTTCTAGATATAAATTGACTAATATTAAATGTCTCGTAGACGGATGCTTTTCGTAATTACCAAAGCATTAATCTTGACAAAACTCATTTTTCCGACTTTCCTCTTAAGGCAATCTTGTACAAAGTAACCGCAAGATTTCATTCTTACCTTTTATTGTATAAACTGTCCTCGATTGGTGCAATTACGGGAATGGCCGCCGTATCCTTTGTCTTAAGGATAGGGCCCCGTAATACGGGTTGCTGCGTGAAGTGTTTTGTTATTCGGGGACGGTTTCTTTCGAGAGACCCTTGTTCGTACAAGGGTGCGGCTTAAATAGTTTGCATTCGGGTATTTGGGTTATTACATTCTAGAGCCTAGAATCTAGGTTTGACTTATTCGAGTGCTGTAGACAACTTTATTGATGTTTTCCTATTTGGATTCGAAAGATTTGTCGTAATTAATAAGTAAACTTAAAACAGCTTCTTCATTTTAGCATTTAACCGGATTTTAACTTAATTTTTACGCATTTAAGCATATCTTTCCCTCATATTTATATCATAGTAGTAGTAGGGAGGCAGAAGAGAGTTGTAGGTTACTCACAGGTACATAGGTAAGGTTAAACCGTAGTTCAAATACGTAAACAATACGGTCCCGATAAAGCTGTTGTTCGCGGCTGCACTCGTGTGTGGTCATGTAAATATAATTTAGTAGTAATTCCGCACAGCGCAGAATAACAGCACGTGTTACGCTGGGAATACCCTATGGCGTCGTTATTGCCGCGATATGCAATTTGCCCTATTGGCATTCCTTTTGTTTGTTAGCCTGGATCAAGAGTTTCTTGTATAGGCCAATAACCTAAAGTTTGTTATTTGTAATTGGTTATGAGTACTAGTATTTCATTGCTCCAAAATGTTTTCGTTGCCACGTGTGTTCTTCAGATTATAGTAGCTTTTAACTAAATGACAAATTAAAAATTTGCAGTAGCTACTAAAATTTACTGTTCCAAAAAGGATTCCAGTATCGCTAATGTTTCAATTGGTACAGTTTTGTTTAGTAAAATTTAGTACACAATTCTGGCCCAGTTTTGGTTTGGCGAATCTCCACTGCACAACATATTGTGGTGTTCATGATGGTATGGCCGCGTCTGGCCTAATTTGTATTAAACTCTGTTACGTAATACTCCATATTGAATCTAAATATTTTGCAATCTTAGTACATAAATGTGAATGTGTATTGCAAATACAGAACAATGTATGCCCTAATAAAACACGTGCCACTAAGCCCGATTATTATGTATGTTGATACGTTGAAAAAGACAAACATTCATTCTTCGTTACACGCGTTAAACGATGATTTAATGGAACCGATATGTAAAATATATTCCCTGTAGGCTGTCCGAATCCCAAAAATATAAGGCAAAGTGATTCAATTAAGAGGGTCTGTCAGACGGCTGTGTCGAAACATTTGAAAGGGCGAATGAAAACGTGACGAAAAAATGGCTCACCTCGTGAAAAACGACAGCCTTATCCGATATAATCAGAAATATTGCCCCCGAGACAATGAATAAATCCCTTCCGACAAATGTCTAAGGATAGATCAAGAATAAAGTCGACTCGGCTTAGCTTTTAAGGAAAAACAGTGTTATAAGCCCTCTGCTATCAATGCGCGGGGAATAATGCGTCTATAGTAACACTATTATGACTCGCTTTGATTGGCGTCATGATTAAATTTACTCAGAAGCGCTTCTGAGCGTCTTCCGTTTTCACACTTCGCTCGTTCGTCGCCGTCGTATCCCCATTGTATAAACTGCTTAAATAGAATAATATGCATCTACACCTCAAACTTATCCCCGGGCGTACCTAGATGTTTGATTTTCGACTCTTGTACCTTTGTAGCGACCGCGTTGGAACAATACAGAGAAGGTTCGTTGTGGCAGGGCGAAAGTAGTTGTGCGGCCCAAATAGCTAACATGTCACACCCGAAGTGTGTGCTCGCGTGACTTGCAAAAAAGTGTATCGCTTCCCCCCTCATTGGGCCAATTAGATCTAGTCGAGTGGTTGCCTTTTTTGCTAGGGGTGTCATTCTATTCGGAGCCGCAAAGTTTCGGTGCGTGATCGCCCTTTTTATTCGGCCACACAAAAACCTAACATATTTTGACGCCCTCAAAACTTCCTAATTGAACGGGCACGACAAACTTTTAATTTAATCTCGCGCTGCTGAATTGCCGCTGGCCTATATTGCAGTGTGCCGTTTCCTCTTGAGTGCCAGCGTAAACACAGTTCCGATTCAATTTTCTCATCATACTCATAATTATTTTCCTTCTCGGAACGGGTACATTGACAACTAAATTCTAAGAATGTGGTCAGCAAACACCAGAACCGGTTGCCAGTTTCCATTTATTTATGCGCCCATCCGTTGGAGGCTGTGAATTGATTCTCAATTAATAATTTTGTAATGTGAAATTGATTAGCTTAATGTTTTTTCATATTAATGCGAATTGAATTTTACCTGGAATTTTATATTAAGCTTAAATTATGTGGCATCTTTCTCATTCTTGAATTTCATGCATAAAATTTCTAATACGCAGCATTGCTTTTAGAATTTTGCCTTAAATAAAATTTTTTCGACGTTCAACTACTAGATGAATCCAACTATTGAGTTAAACATATTTAATTTATATGTTATAACGGTTATAAAATCGCGCAGTCCCATCCGATATGAGCATAGAGTGCTTAATGAAAAAAGTTGTCGCGTTGCGTTGATGCGACTGACGGGGGGACGTCCTTGACTTCGAGAGGTCGTTGACGCCGGCGCCTTGTGGGGAGGTGGCCCTTGCACACGCAATTCTTGCCTCCGCCGCCCTAAAGCATTCTTTACAATAACTGTGTGTATGGCGTGCGCGGTTAGCCTGAGCATAAAGCGCCTCGCAGATACCCGCCAAAATAAGCCAACAATAAGAGTATGTTCACACTAGACTTCTCTCTCTTTTTTATTGAATGGCGGCTTAAAAGCGATGTTTACAATGTGAATAATATCTTTTATTGGTGGTTTCGAATGCATCGCAATCAAAATGCATAAGCTAGTTGTGTTTTGTACGAATAAAGCCGTTTTGAAATGTATTCGCTCATTTAATGGGAAGGAAACGGTTCTAATGCTTAATTCTAATCCCTAGTTAGAACCAATTAAATGAAATTGCAGTAGTTTACGGGTTTCCACTGTAGGACAATAAGGATGAATGAATTCCGTGATAGTGTTGTGTTAATAGCTAAAGCTGGCTGAAAACACAATGAATACTGCCTGTTAATTTGGTTGTTTGAATGGAAAATGTTAGAACGATTTGGCTTCGATTGCCGAGCGTGTCATAAAAACTGTCTGTTGCGCAACCCATCACGATTTCACGGCGTGAACATATAAATCTTTCTTAATTATAGACAAAAAATGCTACGGAACTATTCTGCTTCGGTTCCAAGTTCATGGTCTAGAATGCCTTGAAAATAAAAAAAGAATTTACATATAAATAGAATCTGTGAAACTCGTCCTTTTTCTTAGAACAGATATCGAGAACTAAGTAATTTATGTTCAGTGTTATTAAATGACGTATCAGGAAGGAATAATCGTCTCTACATATATCAGCAAAATCTTAACAGTTTCATAAGAATCGTAAAAGTTGCTCACTCTCGGTAATATAAAGCTGTTAATTATTACTCTATTGTTCTCCATAATTGTGCTCCGCAACCATAAATTGTGAGCAAATTTAAGGCGGTTTACATAACACGTAGGGCCTGTACTCGTATCTTCATGAAAATTCGGCATGTGAAACTAATTAAAGCCATTGTTGGAGTAAGTTGAGAGTAAATGCTGAGACGTCTTGTTTGTTTGGGATTGTCTCGTAAAATGTTATTAGGTGAAGGAATATTAACGCGTACGTGAAATCTGTATTAATTTGTCTTAGTTAACTTTGTTGGGGCCTTTGTGTGATGTGATATATTTAGGCCGTGTAAGGCTTTTTCATTACATTATATTGCAGGTAATAGAGCTTCGTGTATAAACTTAAAATTGTTTAAGTTCTAAGTTTATTACAGAAAAAGTTAATGTGATTATAATAAATTGCCTTAGAACCGTTTCGTCACGTTGAGGATAAACTTCTAATATTTCTTCACACTTCAAACAATCTTCATTTCTTTAGACATCTTATCAAAATGTAGTCAATCACAGCCATAGGTTTCGAAATGCAGTAAGAGTCACTTGACTTTCTCACGTGATGCGTTGGCGATAGAGCAAATTGCCATCTCGTAAATGTCGCTTCAGCCCTAGCAGGGTTTTACAAGCCACCCCGTCGACGAAGTAATATTTGATCGATTCTCGCGAAAAGAGTAACTTGGAGTATGCCCTATAGCTCGTTTTATGGCTAATCAATTTATTATTGTTCCGTGACCCGCGAGCTTCGTTATAACCATACGATATAATCGATTTTCAGCGGATGACGTGTTGTTTCAAGGGACCTCCTGTAAATACACCTACCGATGTATGTATAAAGCTTCCGCAATGCGCCTAATACGATATCGTACTTCTATTTTGGTACTAAGTTATAAACCTAATTTTTATGTCAACGCAAACAGTAATATGGTTTACCAAATTGTCATACGTCAAATTCGAGATGGGTGTATAAACCGCACAAACCAATGACTTATCGCATTAACTGTAATTTGATCAGGCTCGTATACATACTCATTAGTTAATTGATATTTAAGATAGACACAAATAAATACAACAGATAGTGAATATAGGAAATATTTGTTGAAGGGCTTATGTTAGCATCCTTTTGCGTTCTATGCACACAATAAATAACCTCTGCATTGCGTTTTTATTGCGCAGTTATCATCCGAGTAGAGTATTTCCTTAATAGCCAAATAATAACCTTCAAATTAGTTCATATGTGGGGCCGGCTGTGATTTATTTCGCTGAATCTTTTTGCGGTTGCAGAGGTGCTAAACAGCGGTTACTTATCGCGGGGATCGACACCAACCCTTGGTTACGGGGTGGTCCGAGGCATTAAATCAAACCGATACAGCAGGCACGTGAAGGCCGCGGCGTGGTTAGGCGGCCGTCGCCGTCTAGACGCACCGGCCTCCACATTCGGCTAATTAACGCGGCTTTACGCTCCGGGCCCGATATTTCGCCTTATGTTGTAATGCCACATAATTAGTTCTGTAGTTAGCTTTCGCCCCTAAGCTACGTGCAGGAACTTGCGGGATAGTGAAGGGAAACTCAATCCAACTAAGATAGGACGTGATAGATTTTTCTTGTTACTTTCTTCTTGTACGGCCGCGGTAAAGGTGATTTAGTAGGTAGTTCGTTATGTTTCCGTTTAGTTTATGGTTAATTTTGAGAAAGTCAGCCCGCTGCCTGTTACCGTACAGTGAGCGGGTAATGTATGCAAAATACCATCGTGATTGGTGCAGGTCTTTTATTTCGTACCGCCTCGTTGCGGTCCGTGTGTCTCACATGATGGAGTAATATTACACATTTCTTTAGCAACTTATCATCAGCCGTCCAATAATTCGTTTTCCTTTTTATGATATGCCGCGGACCGTTTTAAATTCCTTCCGGCGGTGGGCCGCCATTATCGCCAACTGTTTATCGGCTCGACCTGCTTATTTTGCTGTGTTTCGGCAAATTTTTATTGCTTATGATCTCGGCTGTGTGTCTATCATGCGTGGCGACCAGCAGTTAGCCTTAGACGTAATTGTGGATGCCTCGGGCGCGTACAGCTCTTGAAAGAATTTCAATAAGTTTGTATTGGCAGTCATTTGCAAATTGCTCACGGAGAGGGCGACATCTAATGGAATAGGAATCTGTTGCCTCGTGCCTTCTTTGGCGAATCGACGACACCCATGCCATTATATTGGATTTAAACCGACTATATCGATTTCTCCATAAAACTAGGAGTGAAATAACTATTTTATCTCAGTTTTATTGGAGTAAATGTTTCTGTTAATATACATAAACAGTTTATACAACTGTTTACACAAGTAAGAGTTTTTGCAACACTACTATTACCCAAAGTACTTTCGCCCATGTCACTTAGATTGGTCAAAGTATCTACCTAAGAAGCCAGGCAGAAAGTAACTGACGTTTACTTCAGACAGCACTCTGAATAGCATTTTTTATATCGACCCAGGGCAGGAGGCTTTATTAAGTGACGCCCTTGTAAGATGGCGGTTAAAGGGAAATTCGTCACGTAGATGAAAAATGCGAACGAGCGGGTAGTTGGCATTATTAGCATCTTGAACATGAGAGCGGCATTATTCATGGGGATCGCGCCGACACCCGGCCGCGGCCATCGGCGTCTCGAATCCGCCGCGACTTTTCATAAATATGGCGAAAAAAATGTGCAGGACGTGTAGGGAAGACTGATTCGAAGACGCCTATTCTACACAGACTTTTTCTAGGTGATCTAGAGGTGGTTTAGGTGAATCGTGATTGTTATGTAGGCGAAGTTGGTTATTTGCTAGTATCGTTTCAATTTGGTCCAGTATGGATGAATAACTTATTCTACATTTTTGCCTTGTACAAAACAAGGAGACTGTAAATTCTCAACCAGATTCCCAGTCCTTCAACTGTATGTAAATAATCGTATAGTGTAACGGTGTTCGGTTAGTCTGCATACTCCATCTGCTCATATCTGGTTATCGCATGCGTGCTCAATTGCATTTGATTTGGCGTGAGTTGGGCTCTATGGGAAAACGTTTGGGTGGTTGCTGTCCCACTTTGTCGCTCGCTGTGTGAACATTCTCACGGTTTTGATGGTTTGACAATAATAGAAATGAAATTCAGATACCGAGGCTGTGTGTACCTTTATATGGTTGTGGATTGTTTGGCGTACTTTGTATGTTCATGTATCCTTAATAATCCTAATAATCTTTATCTAGAAGAACGTTGCTAGGTTTATTTATAGCTAGACTGATAAAAAGTGATATTTATTTGTATGTTAATTATTCAGTTATCGAAGCTAACACTCAATCGGTCTAATGCTTACGTATGAATCCAATAACTTAAATATTAATAAATGTTAATCCATAGCTTAGCAAAAAGCCGTAGTCCCCTTTATGCATATAAATACCTAAGAACGAGGAAGATCTCGTATCGCGTTATAAAAAGTAACGTAAAGAAACTGTAACGGTCGGGTAGCCAGTGTGTTGCCGATGCCGCGTTGGCCCAATGTTTATAGGCTACTTTATGGCCGTCCACTTACATTTTTTACCAAGCGAAACACTTTTTGATGATACGGCTAAGCAGATCAATAAAAATGCTTTCCCGATCAGCCCTCCCCGGATTAATATGGGGAACACGTACCTCGTGTTGCCTACTTTTTCAATATAGAATTACTCAATATTTTATTATCTTTTGCCTTGTTAATAGAGGATACGTTTCTAATAAGAACAAAAAGAGTACAATGCTTTTTCCCGCCTTTGAACTTGTTTTTGAAGCGTTAACAAACAAAATGTCAACGGTTAAAAAGAACTCTGGCCTGGCAGTTAATTTCTTTTGAAAATTAATATAAGGAAGCCTCGTCGAGAGCTGCGTATTTTTCAAGAGCGCCGCTCAGCCTTAGATTAAGCTTAGGCGGCAGTGATAAAACACCGGCTCCTGAGGTTCACAAAGAAAGGGGCCCAAGACTGCTACTCGAGCCACTTTGAAGAAATATTCGAAAGCCTTTTGTAAAATATATGCGACACAGCTAATACAGGCACAATCGCAAATTACCGAACAGGTGCGTGTGCCGCTGGAAACGTCATAAATAAAAAGTTAAGCTCGGATCCGCTCTCCTAACGTTTCTGTATTGATTCTTCATACGTGGCACACTTCGACCGAATGCTTGTGTGAAAATAAGCTCATTTTGGTCGTTTTATAGAATACTATTTTGACCATATTATCGCGACATCGTTTTTGTATGTTTAAGTAACCTACTATATTATTTCTATTCCTTTGGTGGTAAATAGAACCTACAGGGTGTTTCCGTAGGGTACAGCCTTTCATACAATCGATAGTTATTAATCTACGTTTATTGTTTTATGAATTTATCACCAAATTATTGCACTCACTTTATATTATTTTTTTCAAAAACTTTCCGCATATTTTTCCCCGAAACATGCGTGTTGCTTGAGGTTGGAAGAAAGCTCGGCTAATCTAATACAAAGGCGAACGTTTCAATCGTAAAACCCAGTGTAATATCTAGACAGCAGTAGTATTGCTGTTCAGTTACCCGCGAGCACCGTCATAAAACCCCTTACTTGATCCTATCAAATTAAAAGTTCCCCAGTATTCTGACCCACTAGCAAGACGTGTCTGAATACTTATTGCAAAGTGGTTTCTTTAACCCGACGTTACGCGAAAATGAGCGGTATTTTTATGCACCTACGTCACATTGTGATTCCTTAATAAGTAGATTATATGATTGGTGATATAATTGTTCATTGAATGCGGGATTACCTATGGACTAACATATAGTCTAAAATTCCTGGTTTCTCCCATGTCTCGTGAATTTGACTACGCATGAAATAACCAAACTTAGACATTGCAATCAAATTACTGCACATTTTTTTATATTAAATTTTAGCTTGCACATCTTTTGTAATGGTTCGCAGTACTTTAGTAGTTTTTTCCACCCATACTAGGATCAAACAGCTAATCCGTTTAATTGCATTTTAGTCTTTAACTTCAGTTTTTGTAAGAGATTTTCTAGTTCATTGGAATCCACTTATTCTTTGAACACTGTATTTGGCTTAAGGAATTTTAATTACGACAACAATTTAGTTTTTGCTGATAAATTACTTTAACTGTGTCATCAACCGATATTGCACATCAATAACAAACAACATGGTCGGTGCATTGCCTTGTTGATGTATTTGTCTAGTTTCTATATATAGGATATATGCTGACCTTTGGACACGCTTGCAGCGATCATAACACAGTAAATTAATTTGATTGCAACCCTACCGAGATATTCAACATTTTACTCCAATTGAAGTGACAATATTTTAAAACAGGCGTAGCATGATTTCGCCCCGTCCGTAGTCAGTGTTGCAACGTGAATTTTACGTGACATTTGAAGAAAGTGCTAATTTGTTGCTGCATCGTTGTTCTACCTCACAAACGGCTTTTCGCCGTTGTCTCGTGATTTTCCACCTTTTGTAATGCGCTTTTTAAAACGCTCCTAGATTTCTGGACTCTTTTATTTTCAAACGTGCTTATACCGACTTCTTTGTTGCAATAACCTCTCCTGTCTAAGCTACGGCTTGCTCTACCAGGACTTTTCATCAACGTTTTTAGTACTCTACTGATCAAAAGTCGTAGATAACCACACGTCATTGGTACGTAATAACTGCAAAGTAAAGTACCCACCTCTATGTACGAAGAGAAACGTTTTGATAATAATTTTCCTCATATTGCGTGGTCGGAGTATGCGTGTCCATTATCTTATGCTCAAATATTTATGCATGAAGATTTATACGGTATCATTAATAAGGGGTTACTTACTGGGTACAATAATACCGAAATGCTTTTATGTGAATATCTCTCCGTGTATGGATATTTGGGGTTGAAATAACGTCGCACGATGTTTACAAAATGAGAAAGTTATTATGAAAATGGTCCGACTCAACTCACTCAGCTTTGTTTGTCGACGGGTTGCATACCAGTACATATAATGTACAACGTATGGTTAATTACGCTAATGCATCGGATGGGTATTGTTACATTTCACTTACCTGGTCCCGATGCATCGGTAAGTAAGTGGCGACATCGGCGTTGGTGTCGCCATGTATTGACGTTCTGGACTCTACGTGGGCTTCCCATGATTCATGAAGGACTAATTAATTCTTATGAAAATGTACTTATTAAAATTTAAGTTTCTATAAAAAGAATTCTTACTTGTTACTTTTATATGTGCATAAAATAGTCATGGTATAAAACTCTCGCTGTAAGTTAGTCCGTAGCAAATTGATATAATGATGTCTCACAAAACCGAAGCATCCTTCAGTGGCGAGCCCTGATTAACGATATAATTAACAAGATATCAATCGTGGCTAATCTGTGTGTCAAGATCTTGTAAATCGGTCCGGTCCCATCCAATTATGAGTGGGAAAGTGATTGTGGCGGAACATGGAGCCAAGGCAAATGTCCCGCAGACACGCGGCTCCCATCAGACGGGCCCTCGGAACAACCTTGGACATAATTTGGCCGCTATAAATAACCGGGACAGGTCAGCTTATAGATCCGGACTCCACTTAACTGATTCTGCTATTTTAATCAGGTCATTCCTTTGATTTGGAACTCTGTATTTAGACTTCCTGATTGTTCGGACGAACTGAAGTGTTTTTCAACAGGAATCGATTGGTTAATATTGATTTGATTTGAAACTTATATTTGACTGCCGATTTCTTTTTGTAGTGGTAGTGGATAGAAAATTTTGAGGCTATAGACTGACTGCTATGACTAATAATTGTCCTCTACAACAGTCCAACAGCCCATGATGTGAATTTGTATTCTTATGCAACTTGATATTTTGTTGGAAACATAGTGAAGGTATGCGAGGCAGAATGTTTAACTTCCTTATATAATGTAAATTAATGTTAATTACATGACATTATATTTGAAGTTAAAGCATCTTTAAAAGTAGAAAACGCCTTACATTCTCATTCACCCAGCATGCTTCTTCCCTGAATAAAATAACAACAGATCACCCTATAGTTGTAAATAATGCACGAGCGTACCTAAGGTAGTGCATTTTTAAATTTAGATCGGGGGACGTCGCGGCTTGCTACAATCTCGACTCTCGAAATATATCGGCTCGGAACAGTGTCGGTACTGAGACTGCAGATGTGTCTATTTTCTACATGGAGACGACGAATATAGTTGCAGACGGTCTAATGCGATATCTACACCTGTTTCGCAACGAGACAAGCTTATGTATCACCGCGATAATTGTTGATGCACCGTTCGCAAATTGTTTCACAAGTCAAAAAAACACACAAAGACGTCTTTTGAAGAATGCGGATGTCTTGACAAGGTCTCGTGATGTTAGTCATTGAACTTCCAGAATATTTAGCCGAATGCATGCCAATTTTTTTGTTGGTGATGTTTTTAGTCAATACCAAATATAAATGCGTTAAACGTCAGATTCTGGCATACGTTTCGCTTCATTTTTCTACACCTGCGCAGTTTTCAAACGACCCTCCTATATCTCGATGTATCTAGTATCTATCTAGTACGTGTAGAGTTTGTAGTGTAATCTAATTACTTGATTTTGTAGATAAGTAAACAAACTCAGAGCAGGCTATTCCATGTTCGGAGGATGTTGTCGAGAGGTTTGACCCTTAAACCCCGATCCCGAAACGCGTCCAGTGTTGCCTAATTTGATAAGCGTCACAACATTGCCCTTCATTACGGTGTGAACGCTGATGCTAATGAAATTGTTGCCATTCAGCTTTGTCCGGGCCCTTTTCACGCATTTATTCGATCTATAAATGAAAGGTTCTGCGAACCGTCATACGATTACGTTTTCGCCATTGAATAGAGATTCTGCGAATGATCGGTCCTAGATAAGGTATTTAATTACTAACTCCGTACAATAAATCATTTTGATATTTGATAAGAAATAGAGTTGAATGTTGTTATTTTGGATCTTTGATAACTGTAGCACGTGCTGCTACTTTGAGCGCTAACTTATAGTTACAAGTGAGTTTCCTATGGCCAGAGAGACGAACCGCAAATATGTCGCATCTGGATACACTATTTTGATCTGTTTATGAAAAACAATTGAGATTATTAAATAATATTACTACCTTACGTGTCCACGCCTTTTACGAGATAAATAATTATTGCCTATTAATGTTTTTAATACGAATTAATAAGTTCAATTATTACAAAAAAATATGTCGGTATGTTATCAAGTCGCTCGAAGCAAAACGATATACAACTCAAGGATGGTTAGACGGTATCAAAACAAGCCGCGCGGTGTGTTGATAACCTCGGTGACTTGCACAATACTTTTTTTATTCAATCTGTATTGATCTTGTCAGGACAGCGACCTGAGCATTGCTGTTATTTTGCTTAAGTTATGCCCCTTAAATACTTCCATTGACATCGATATGGTGTGCTGACGATTTGTTTGTTTTTGTTTCAGGTAACTTAAACCGCATGCTGTGCCGTAAGTTAAGGAATACCCTTAGTTGTTTCTATATCGTAAAACAGCCAATTGTAGACAATCCATTTATTCTCGTACGCTTTCCACAATAGTAAATTAGGTCGTTACATCCTCACAGCCGCCGCTATTCTATTTCCGTCGCCCGTAAAGTGACGTGGTCGGGGGTGTATTAAATATAATTTCGTTCGTCCGGTCAAGGAACTGTTGCGTTGACGGCTCCCCGATTATCTCGGCCCCGGAGATTGATGGCGTAATACCATGATATGCAAGAAGCAACACGATGATATTAAAGCCGCGGCTTAGCCGGCCACGCTTGTGATATTGCTCTCCCGGCCCAACGACCAAGGGTTCGCTTTTTTGGAGCGGCATGAAATCGATTTTCACCAGCCACAGATTGTGTCGAAACATTACATTACACCACTTTGTAATTGAATGTTTATTGATCCGTGCACTGTTTCCACTGCGGAGGCCCTTTTCTTAGAGATTGTCGTTAAGTCGTTATCGTTTTTATTACAAGCCTAATTATGCATAATTTGTAAGTGTCATTGACATCTTTCTGTCGGCGCGATAACTTCTAATTAACACGATCTGATTTCACATTTAAAATTTCGGGACAACCTCAAAGAAACTTCGTTACACCGGTTTATTTGCATTCATTCTGAATTCCAAGAGGAAACTCGTAGTTAGGACACGATAGAGAATGAAGCCGGGCGTAGGTGTCTTATCGAGAAAGAGATCTGTTTGATGTAGCAAGCACGCCCCCGGCCGTAGCCGGTCGCGCCACGCTGGACTCAATCATGTAATGTGACTTTATGTGCTACGGGATTTTTATGCCTCCCTTTACACCCGCAATTTTATGTCCAACTAGGGCCCTCCAGAAGCGTGACCGATACAGGCTTATTTCGCTATAAAAACACACATTTTCCACTATATAAAAAGTGCAATTTCGCGTATCAATCCCGTACCGGATTCCCGTAACAAAGTCTACAGTATTTGCATAAAAATTACATTTCACACTTGAGTTATCTTGACATTACTTGATGGGCATTACGGAAATTCTTGTCCGGTAGACCACCCGGTCAAAGAAAGGGGATAGCTAATTAATTATACATTGATAATTATGGATCAATTAAGATGAAAAAGTCTTTTAGTTCGTTACATGGTGAATACTCGTGTTGCGGCGTTTTTGTTCTAAACAATGTTGGCTTAGGCTGATGGAAGATAGCTTTTCCCGTATGATGCCTCTGCGCTATTTTATAAGAATCTGAAAGAAATTAATATAAATTCATATATGCGTCATGCTTCTAATGTAACATTGATAGGTTTGCTAAGTTGCCGTTTATATTTAATAACATTTTCTATTGCATATTGTTTACAATATCAAATGCTATTAAAAAGTAAAGAATACATCATTTATGATTTAACTCCGCTAGCTAGTTTGCATCGACGTGTTATATGACATAATGCAGTTAATTTTGTTTACTTATAGTTTAATTGACAAAATAAAGAAACATATTTGTGTCTTTCTGGAGGCTTGAAAAAAAAAACCCGACCCTCCATGTCTTTTAAAACAG
The DNA here is from genome assembly GCA_030578115.1 of Leucoptera coffeella. Lineage (NCBI taxonomy): Eukaryota > Metazoa > Arthropoda > Insecta > Lepidoptera > Lyonetiidae > Leucoptera > Leucoptera coffeella. Next base: position 98,328 of record JAMBLF010001151.1, on the reverse strand, counting down.
CTTGCCTATCTTTTCAAGTTGTGTAGTGGATGTGCCGCAAGCGGAATAAACTCAGATGGTCGGTGTAACACGCTGGCGCCTGAATGCTCCAGTTATTCAGGGTATTATTATATCAATGTCACACTCTGTGAATCCACCATCGTGTCTCGCCTTTTGAGTTGCGAAAACAGGCTTCTTTGGTCAAAGTAAACATTGGATTGGGTCATGTAAATCAGTTCTGATTGAATTTACATTAAGTTTGCTTCTCTGGTCTTACGATAACTATTTCGTACGAATGTTAACATAAAAATATTGTCATAAAAAATATTTTTGTGATAAATATAACTTTAATCTGAGCTAGAATGATGACAAAAAGGTCTAGGTCATTAAATCTATGGGAATGGCACATGCCAAGTTGTACAGGAAACAGGAAACTTTCACCATCCATTTCAATCTTATCTGGCCGGGGAAGCTGAAATAAATATCGAGAAATACGTTTAGCTTCTTCGCCTTTTTTAGTTGCCACTAGAAAAGTTATACTTTTGTTGAGTTAGTGTGGTTTTGAGCTACTTATTTTGGGTTTTATTGGGTTAACTGTATATAAAAGAGGTCAAAAATATTCTTTATAGAGGTAAAAGCAAATTGATTGACGAATAATTCCTCCAAGTAAATCCAAATGCCTTCATTTAACTAAAAATAGAATTCTGTTTTGGTACATAAACCATTCTTGTGTAACGGCTCTGTCCCTTTTAATATGAAAAGGGATTTACAGCTCGAATCATAGTAATTTACGCCAACCATAAAAGCATTTTACATCAAAGTATCGCCGAAGGACCGGGTAGTTTTATACTCGGCGGCACTATTACTAATTGGCATAGTAACATGTACACACGGAATAACAAAACGCAAATATACGTCAATAGACGTTTGAATTACTCGTGCGGCGCATTTATCAGGCGCCTTTGTACCTACCCATACAAATGTAGATGGAGCCGATAGTACTAAATTACAGTTACAATACTCGATTCGATTGTTTGATGTTTTTTTGTATTAAGTAAAGATGTTTGCGTATGGTATACTAAGCTTGCATACATGAGTGTGTTTGCAAACGTTGCTATTGTTTGAGTGGCATGAATTTGATGATATGATAATGGCCGTGTGTAAGCAATATTTATTATTAATTTTAGTATGATTAGTTGGTTCATGTTGGGTTATAATATTCTTTTACTTGCAAGAACTACTAAACAGATAATGGATAAATAATCTTGTTAAAATGTCTTTTATATATTTTTTCTTAAGAGGCTTTTAATAGTTTATGACATTCCGAGATCAATGTATCAAAAGACTATTGCTCCAAAAATATTTTATATGCAATTACAAAACTTGCTAATTGGGCACTTTAGTTGTTATGATATCTCCATCAGCATTTTTTTATAAATACGTAAAGCACCTATAAGACATATATCTGTTACAAGCAATTACTCCATACCGCGGCCCAAACACATCATTGTCTCGGTTTACCCCTGTTTACAAGTAAACTTAGCGCCGTTTGCGCCCGTCACAAATGTAAATACGCTCTTTTCCTCCGCAACACGTTATCGGCTTATCATAGCTGACTAGGTGCGCGTCACACGGCCTCTCCGCGACACGTCACCGTTCGTAATGTTAACCAGTTGCGATGCCAATGTGACCGCACATAGGACGTCGACATTAGCATTCCGTTTGACGGTACATAGGTATGTATGGGGCGCTTAGGTGCTAGTGGATAGATGGTGATTTAATAGTTAGTGTCAATTACCCGTTTTATAATAAGATTTATCCTTGATCAAATATTCGGTCGGCGTCAGTCTGAGATGTAAATATATTAGCTGCCTTTTTCCAGGCGTGTAGGAGGCGATTAAGGGACTAAGTATGTAGGAGGTGAGGAAGGATAGGGTCTGGAGTCAATCACCAATAACGTGTATCCTAAGTTTCTGTCCATCTAATATTAGATTGCGGTTATTAAGCACGTGGCAGGAGTATGAACAAAACATAACCAATCTATAGTAAAAAGTGGAATTTATATTATTAAAAAGGAATTTAATATTATTTTTCTATCACTATGCTAATTAATATACGGACAAGATATACTATTTCTTTGGAATGTCATATAATGTAGTTTTTCGGACCGTTTCAAGTTTCTGTATGCACTAAAAAATATGAAGTGAATCTAAAACTTTTTACGACTGTTTTGGGAAATAGTCTAAAGTTCTACTAATCTCATAAGTTTTACGAGTTTAAGTTATATTTAGATAAAAATCTGTTTAAAAAGCGCATTTAACGTCTTTGTTTACGCCGGAGTTAGTGTAATAAACCTGTTATTCTTTTATAGTGACATCTTAAAACCCCTGTCAAGTGTCGGGAAAATAAAAATATCATTGCAGGTGTTGTGTTTGTTACGTAGACTGATAAAATAATTAAATAGTGACAAAGAAACGCACACACGACATGAGTGATGTTTGTTTGTCTGTACGCGCGAATGTAAAGAAATTCTTTGCACACTAATTCGTTAAAATGTACTTGAATAAAGGTCAAATATATTTATTTCATTTGTGCATAATCGAGTTTTGTTCGTTCTCGTATTTATGAATTTGTTGTCAAGGTGTCGGTATAGTAAATGCTAGTTAATTATTGGTTAATTATAGTACATATGTTTGGGTTAGATCATTGATATTTTTTGATCTTTCTTATCCCATAGTTATGCGTTTTCAAGTTAGTTTTTGAATTAATAAAATTATACAGCTTATTATACTTACATATATTTTTTCTAATGGAATACTTTTCTAATTTTATACAGTATTGCCAATTTTAGTCTATGTAGTAGTTGGAATCTGATTATGTCCTAGATAGTCTAGATTGGCGGCTGGCTCCACGACCCCGCCCCTAACCGTGACCAGAGTGTCAATTCACCCTATAATAGGAATCACTAGCTCTGCTGAACACGGAATAGACACTGCGGAATGGTTTATTGACCGATATGTCGCAGCCTAACCTCGGCTTGATTGATATCCGCGCACGTCGAACCCGAGGTATGACAAAGCCCCATGCGTCACTCAATTAAACATCTAAGCCGGACACGATTAACATCTATTGGATCATCGCATCGCCATTCAGCATGACGTATGCATAAAGACAATTACAATACACTGACATGATTAGAATTAGTCATAGTAGTGATAGAAGCGTGCCCTTTTCGTACTAGAATTGCCCAATTGTAGAAATACCTTATAGAACCCGTTAGAACGTTTTTTCGCGAGATCGTATTTTCATCGGAGCAGACGCGTGTTCCAGACATGAAATGGAACCGTCGAACGGTAAGGAAGAACTCTATTAAGAAAGAATAAGATCCGTATCGCGAACTGTCGCGTGATCGGGGGCCGAGGGCGCAGCGATACTGGAGTGTCTCGTCACCGCAGCCCGGGGCTCACTCCGCCATCTAATGGAAATAATGGGAAACCGCCGCCGACGGAGGCAATTTGACGAATAAATGACCTGGTAATGATTGGTTTGTGTGCTTTATTTACAAGGCAGCCGTTGTGAATGAACGAGCGCCCGCCCCGTGTGTGTTTGTGTAGGTGCTGGCTGCTATGACGCGTAATCACTTAATTGGCCCGGTGATGACGGGTTACACGGTGAAAGTTGATGTAAATGGAACCGGTCGTTAGTCTGCGAGCCCTAGACCCCTTTAATGACTAATAACAGTCGGTTTACTGCCACCTTATTTATGCCCCTTGGAAAAATATCAAGCAGCCCCGTTTAAAGCCTAAAACAACGTGCTTTTGTTAATGATCACCGAAATCTTTGCCTCAGATCGAGTCTGCGATACCGGCGAACAAAAATGTTAGATTTTAGATAATCCCCAAACAAACAGCGGGGAGCGCTTAATAGCTTAACTTTGTTGGTTCTATCAACAGCAAAGTAATGGATACGATGACGTTTAATAAACAATTATTTCCATGTCCGTGCAAATTGCAATGCGTATTGCATAAACGGCGAGGCACGGAGCATTATAGCTTGCCATTCATGCTGCAGCCTAATAAAGTTTATCAAACTTAATTAGCCGCCAATAATGGAACTTTGTATCGATATGTACAAGCAACTAGAAAGGTAAATCGCTCTAAAACACACACGCCAATCTTTCACGCGATGCCCGACGTGGAAAGGTATTTGAACGATACAATTTTGATAACCAATCATTTTTCAGTTTCTTTTGTTAATGTGTTACTTATAATGAATAAGGCAAAGTCTATAAAATTTCAGACGCCTACTTTTTCTCTAAGGCTAATGGCTGCTGTAAATTTTCGTGCTTATTCTAATTTAAACAGATTACAAGGCGGCTTTTTGTATCAATTCTGTTTACCGAGCTTAGACTTTAATGCGTGACTTAGTCATTACAAACATAAATTTGGGTCTCGTTTGTAAACCTACTTGTATTCGCAATGCTTAGTCATACGCAGTTTTTTAGATAATTATGAACTACAAATTCAATAATGCATACAAATATTTTTTTATAAAATTTACGTCTACTATAAACGAACATATAATATAGTTAATTTAATAGTGGTATTCATAACATTTAATCGAATGTTTTTTTACATATAATTGAATCGGTTTAGACAGAATTAATTCAGCAAATGACGTCCGCGACAAAATTGGATTCCGTTTAATCTACGCCCTTATGAAATTCTAGACTGCATGCTTTTATCTTGGAATGTGGAAATAGTTTCCGCCGCGACACAGCAAAATTTCGCAGGCATACCGATGTGATTGTCTCGCTTTTGTTTTATTGGTTTCTTTTTTGGTGAAAGATATTGGCCAACCCTATCAGGCTAGGAAAAGGGTCCTATGATCCTCCCTTGTTACTTTTATTAAGGTGCGTATCGATGGATTCTTAATATACAAAAATCTAACCTAAACAAAACATGTGTTCAATTCCTACCAACCTGCTATTGTATATGTGTACTCGTATATGGACACGTAAATTAATAATCAGGATCTTGATTCGACTAATCGACCTATCCATTTTACGTAACGTTTACATTGTAACATCGACAGTAGGTATGGTTCAATAGTTAATATTTCCGCGCACATTTGATTCAGCAAACTAGATTTCTGGTTCCGTATTTCATGCCCGCCCCAATTATACAACAAACGGGGCGACCAAAATGGAACCGGGACGCGTCTGTTATGAATCTCGGAGGCAGTCACGTGTGTTCCATTCACACGCTTAATCTACTTAATGGGATGCAGTAATATAATAAAGCGATAACTAACAAGCCAGTCTCCTCCACGCATTCGATTATCGCGGTCGGTGCGAACGGAATCGCTTTTGTTTACAACTTTGTTTTGTTTGGTGCGCTATCGGGTCATCAGACGGCGTTGGTTTGTATAGCAAGAAACAGCCTGGTTGGTAGACCGTGACGTAGAGATGGGCTTCGAAGGGGAGGCTTCGCTTCTAGAACCGTTTAGGGCTTTGGCAGACGCGCTTCGGCAACGATGGCCCCCTGCTCTAAGAGACGTAAGTGCTAATTGACTGACGTGTAATAGGAAGGAAGGTTAACGGTTCATTGTCTTGCTACCGTCCACCTGCGAGCAGATATGTCTAGTGCCTATTAGGGTTAAGATGCGGTAATGCGCTTTTATGTTAGGTGCAATGTTGATTTGGAATGTTAGTGTCAATTGATCTTTGAAATATGCGGCTAAAATAAAGCATCGTTACTTAGTTCGTTGCCGTGATTTTAAGACTATAATATCTTATAATATAAACAAAGAATTAAAAAGATGTAGGTATTTATTGTAATGATGTAACTTTTTCTTACTTCTATTAACTAGTTATTGTTTATATTGTGTTTTCATATAAATCACTCATTCTTGAAAGAATTATTTCAATGATGTTAGATAAAGAGAATTTCAGTCGCGCTATAAATTAAAAGCTATGTTTACATTACACAAGTATAATTTTGCTGACAATCACAACATAATTGTCACTCTTCATAACAATTACATAACATAATCTGATGATACACACTATGATCAGAGCACAATCAGGTCAAGACGAATGCAGGCATCCGCTGTACAAATTGGGCGAGTTTGTTTACGCTTTGCGGGCATATTATCTGTTGCCATGGGTCTGTTTGCGCGTATTTATGAGTATGTAGCTGCACCAGACGCCGCCTCGGTTGACCTACTTCAGCCCAACTAGATCTAGAGCTACCTAATTTCGTTTAGACGTTTTCTTTACGTACATCATCCCTCTTGTGTCTAACGAGTAAATCTAATTCGCTCCTTCCCCTCGTAGCTTGCGTTGCTTTTTATTGTATCTCGTCTGTCTGATTTCACTGGCCGCTTTGCTTCTTATTATAAGCTTTTGTTTCAAGTGACAAAATAGGTTTTATGGTATTTTTGTATGTGTATTTTCTAGTGATACATACATATATGTATAATGAAATAATGTAGAAGCTGAAATCGCATACCACATGTGCTTCGCTATACATTGTTGTAATATATTATTTCATAACGGAATTAATTCTTATGCATTATATGTTACTGTAATAGTATGTAATGTGCATTGAGCTATATAAAGTCTAATAAAGAAAGTAATCTATCTGTAAGGCCCTAAAGCGGCTCCATAAATGTCTGTAGTATATACGTAGTGCGCAGTTCTATAAAGTCTGTCGTCAGGCGGAATCGGAACGCGGCAGGCGCTTGTCTGGCCCGATTTGCCAGAAATGAGATTGGTGGATGCCCGCCAAAGCTAACTGACCACGAAATCGGTTCATTTTATTTTATTTGTTCGCTCCATGTACCGAAAATCTAAATCGGCACTTATGTACGTTTTGCTTAGGCCTTTAACGTTGTCTGCTGTCTTTGGTGTTCGAAGACGAGTAATTCCTAAATAAAAAGGTAATGCGTCACATTGGCGGTATTTTCGGAATATTCTGCGTGAATACCGTCGTCGGTATGTGAGCCCAAATTACCTGTGTAAATGCTCAAGACTAACGTATTTTGCCGGTGACATAATCAAAAGTAGCTTTTTTCGTGCCGAGCTTTTTCTCTTGTCGCCTATAAAAACAGATCACGACTCTGTATTTTTTCTCTTATTGTACAATAAGAGTTTCGGGTTGCGAATTTCTTTTACATTTTTCACAAGGCGCACTCGTGTCGAACGGTTTATATACGGGAGTACGTGTTCCTGATTACGTTTCAGACCGTCGTTGTACATACTATTTATTACTAGATACTTTGTATTTTGAGGGATTCGTCTCGATTTCATGGTGACACACGATTATCACCCTTCAAGCCCATATTTAGCATTAATCGCTTGTTAATGTTTACTTTTCTCATAAATTCTTGCTTATAAACAAACAATCATCTGATAGCTACAATACTCATGAAGTGAAAATTTAATATATTCGTACGCAATAAAGAGCTCGCAGCTAGTGACGATCGATCGGGTATCGAGTATCGATGTGATTGACAGTTGCGGTGCGGCAACTGACCATGTCAACTCGAGATGCATTGGCGGCGTCGTCGGCGAGATGAGCCGGTGCCATTCATTAGAGGGGCGGGGTATGAAGACGTCGCGCGCCGCCCGACGCCCGACGTTATCGATTTTCCCTCCCTCCGCCTCGCAGCATCCGCGACCTCCGGAGCCTTCTCCCGCGCCTATGCCTTGCTACGACCTCTAATGAACCCTTTCAGCCAAAGTCACTCGGTCCAAATTCCAAACGCAATCGCACTATCATTTATTTACCTATAATCGTATCTATTGACGGCTAACTAATATTTTTAATGATATAAACCATATGGTAATGTAGTAAAATAAATTGCTTTCAAATGTTAAGTTACAATGAACGATTGTTTTCAAAACAATAACAATATTGTTCAACGATGTAACTTAACATGCGTGGTATTTATGTTTCATTTACAAATCAAATATCTGGTAAAATATCCCCATAGCAACAGCGTACTACGAATGAAAGACATCTAATACGAGGTTCTTAACTCCTATTATATTTTAATTTTCGTTAACTCGAAGTCTGTGAATACAGTGTATGAATATTTGCATCAACATGGGGTAGGCAGGTTTTATTATTGTTGTTTATGACTTTCTTAAAACTCCGTGATTCATGGATTGCATAATTAACGTGTACGAAAAGACTATTAATATGTAGAAAACATACTTCCGTCAGTTATTTTTCTGAATATAAATCATGCTTCAAACCTACAATAATACGTTTAGTAAACCGTGAATATACGCCTACCATATCTACTAAATATAAGGCATTACTTACTTAGCTTAAATAACACAGACATGCCTACGAATAGTGATGCAAGAAGCTAATTTATAAGGAGTTTCCACTTAATGTCACTGTTGGTGGAGATATCATTATGAAAAGCACAACTTTACCCATTTGCCTGCAATCTTTTGTACTCTGGAAAGAAGTTAAGCGAATTGATATTGCTCCTTCTTATTTTCAATAGTTATGGCAGTTAGCTTGAGTAGAATGTTGTACTGGTCTCGTGTAATTGATATAGAGAAATGTTTCTCTGTAATAAATATGTTTTAAAATTATCATTTACAATTTATTTCTTTCAATAACAGTTATTATATAATTATGAATAATCTATTAATTGTAAACATAATATAGAATTAATAATAAAAATATAATTAGGGTTTCTTTCGCCAGAATATTCCCTCTTACAATTTTATCATATTCTGTCTCTGTATTTTACAGTATATGTTAGGCAAATTACAATAGTTTACGTAAACGTAGAAAAACCCAGATTAACTCATTACAAACTTCACTGTAGGAAAAACAAGGGAGGCAAGCGTCGTTCACGATGAACCAATAGCACAACAATATTGAGATTAAAAAGTGAGGACAAACACGGCAGAGTTATGAACGCAGTTGTCGGCGGCTGAGTGCGTCTACCTGGACCTATGTCAACAGGGGGAGCCTGTGGTGGGTCGTGTGCGATGCACCCGGCCTAAATGCACGCTGTGTTTACAAGCCTTTGCGGACATACGCCAGAGAAAGCTAGGCGACATTGTGTCTACGCGGCTTTATTCTAAAGCCCTGATATTGGTGCTGGTAATTTTGTTACTGCATAGGGATTTGATAGATCAGGTGACGGCGATTTACGGAAGGTTTGCATCGAGTGGCTGTGGATATAAATGTTTAATTAGTTATCGGAGAGTAGTGCCTACGAGTAAGTTGGAAATAAACACGCCACTATAGAGGATCGATATGGCAGCGCGATGGCGGGATAGGTCGGAATGTCTGTCTTTTCATCTGACCTAGAGCGTGACCTAACTTTGACATCGACTCTCTTAATAGGATGCTAATGACTTATTAAAACCCTATTTCTGTTGTAGCTAATATTATTTTTCATTGCATGTTAATAAGGAATAATTTTAGTTAGTTGTTCCTGAGTTGTGTATGCTTGTCATTAGCCTTTGCATTGTTAAACTATCTGTACATATTCAATCAGAGACCAGAGTAGTTATATTTTGTCTGTCCTTCATTATATGACAACAATTCCTAGTTTACATTATCACCTCTAAAACCAATGACGAAGGCAGTTCAACAGAACTGTTAGTACCTCCCCATCTTGAGCCGATACTGTTGAGCATCTATCTCAACCCCTACACCGTCCAAGTGCATAGCGTGGCGCGTGGCACGCACTGGAGACGCACGGGCCCGGCTACGCACCGCTCGCATTAGGTCGGGTCAGTGAACCCTTCCACCCACTATCCTATCGGGGTAAATATGTCGAATGCACACAGTTGCGCGCGCCGCCACCCCCGCTGCACTCCGGCCGCACACATGCACCGCAGCCTCTTAAAACTCCTAATTGATTGCTGAAATTCCCTCGCAATAACTGTCTTTTTACGGCGTTAATGATGTAAAGTTGTACGGACGCCTGCTAATTGATATTCTGTTGCGACTGTCGCGATAAGTTCCGAATGCCTGTTGTGCTCCGGAAACGGGAAGAGGCAGACGCTGTTTATGGAGAACGCTTCTAATTGCGAAATGAGGTTGTCTAAAAAGGACTGTGTTTAACTACTGCAACTAATCATCCGTTTGTTTGATTAAAAAGTGGCTAATTCTCGTGTTGTTGCGGAATTCATTGGAAGATATCATATACAATTTATCTGCACATCATAACAGTCGACGTTTTGAAAACAGATATAATCATATAGATAATATAGACCTATATTACAATAATACATACACTTCATAAATTATAAGTATTTTCAAATGATTGTTTATAGTCTCTTGATTTGTCGATGAGACAATGCGATGTCGGCGAATGTCCGCGACAGCCGTTACGAGGGAAGCAAGTAGGCGTTTATGAAGGCACAATATGGTGGCGATCGCAACGCCTCATCAATATTAAAACGTTACCACACACGACGATGACATGTACTCTGTAAGGCTTGTATTTGCTAATAGAACCTAATCCTCCATATACAGCTTTGGTAGTATAATTTGTCGATTGGTAATGGATTTATTTGTAAACTTTCTTGTGTTGGTACGTGGCTTATGGCATGATGGATATAACTGTTGTTATAACTTACAGCTTATGCAGCAATGTTTAAGATATCCCAAATTTCCATCTCATTAAGAATCAATGTCACTATACATTTTAATGCATAATTTTATTGTATAAATGCATGCTAAGCTTCTTTTTTCACTTCGTTGAATTAATTTGTTACTTGTATATTAATTAGTTGCACTTTAATGATTATTGTGTTCTTTTTACTTCGATAATGAAATATTTTCAATTCATGTAATATTCGTTGTAATACAAGAAACACCGTCGATTTTCCGTGTTCGAATATCTTACTATACTGGGATATACAAACATTGCCTACCATCGCGGCATTATTTAAATTCAAATCCCTACGTGATGAGATTTGTGTATTTGAAACTTGATTTGAATCACGGAACGAAGGGTTGTACATCAATTGTTAAATGTATTGCGATTGTAGAATTATCATTCCCAGGAATCGCTGTTGTTACTATAATAACATCAAAACACATCAGACGGCGCGAGGGTGACGTCATACCCACATCTATAAATGCATACGTCATATGAAGTGGATTTCTCTGTCTGTCGGTTACACTTAGGGCCCCCGAACTATTTCTGTTTTAGCTCGTCCGCTTTGGAATTCTTTTCTGAAAATATACATTAGAGTTCAGTTTAGATCTCTCTATTCATAATTTCACAGAACGTCTATAAAGGGACCGTAGTACGCGAATCAACATACGAGCGGTTGAAACTCAATTGTGTACGGTATATTAAATCTTGTTGTGTCGTAAGAAACACTTTCGTCGCCACAATGAAGTATCCTTACGAGGCAACTCGGAGACACATCTCGCCGACCACAAATCAAATCGCAGTCGTCTGCCAAAATAGCACGACGCTCATAATAATTTGTTCCGTTGCATGTACACTTTACACCCCAGTTGTATCTATGCCAACAATGCCCGTACAGTCTGAGAAAACGGTGATAAAAATATTTTCGGCTTTATTATACGCCACACTTCGTAAATAAAGCACTTTTAATGCGGTGACATCATTTTATTGCTCTCGTAGCACGCATGCGGCGCATTCGCTGTGTTTTAGATGCTTTCAACTTAGGGATTAGAATAACGGTTTTATTTACTGAATAAACAGTTTGAATACCTTTATCGGTAATTCTCTGATTAATAGTTAAATGATGTGTCTCATCACAGGTCTCTTTTAGAATAGTTAATCTTTCGCTAATCAGATCTAATCCCTATCCTGTGACTTAATTTATACAAAGTACTGATTAAGAAGTAAAAACTTAGCTTTCATTCCATTCGTCAACTCTGGTCAAGCTACGAAGCTACGAAAGCAATCACAGCTGAGCCTTATGTATAAGTTTATCACTTAAACAGATTGTTATTCGAGATGAGTATGCAGCGGCTGAATTTTCGCTCGGTAAACCACGATTGAGTCTTGGAATGTGAACTCCGGTTAGGCATTTGATCCGCTGTAACTAGTTCTCAGTCTGCGACGCCCACATCTGTAACAAGATGTAGCCGATTCTCGTTAGGGCAATATTCTGTTTGCTAAAACAAGGAAAAGAAGGTGGATCTCAGTATAAAAATAAGAAGTAAAGAGATTTTAATTATTGTATCCAATTCTAACTTGCTGTAAATAGCTGGTGAAAACTGCAACTTTTGGACGAATACTTGAGATGATCAGCCTTCAAAAAGGCTATATTTTTGTGTGCTTATTTAATGGTCGTTTGATAATAGAGTAATTTTACTTGTTTATAGGTATAAAAATTGAAAATAATTGTTAATGTTTCAATAAAATTTGAGATTAGATTTCCTAGCTATTCACCTATTTGACGGGACCTTATATTTGAATTTCGTTATTATTGTTGTCACTCGTATATTTTTTAGAACTGCTGCGGGGTACATATTTATTCTAATACATTTATGTTATGTTAACTATTGCCTACGAGAATCTGCGACCAGCCAGACAGGTCGAACGGGCGACACAGATTCCTTGAGCTATGATGTAACAGGAACACTTTGGTTAGAACTTGATTAACTTGGACCGCAATGTTGTTGATTGTATAGAAGATTCTATAGCAATGAATAGTTAGTCTATTTTAAAATAATTTTAAGGATATGATGATCATTGAAGTGCGTACTCGTAAGGTTCTATTCACGTGGATTTGTATGTGGATGAGTAAATGATATATTTGAAGACTAGAACACTTTGTTTAGAAGTTCTTTAAATATTTTAGTTAATGATAATGTAATGAATTTTCATTATAATTGATGAATGCATTACAAACGAATAGGTTTATTGCTACATTGTAGTGGAATATTACCAAAGCATAACATCGTTCAATAATCTAGCCTGAAAATAGAATTGTTACAGTGATAGCGAAAATAAACGTGAAATTACAAAATTCGCATAACATTTTTATTAATAGGTCTTGTTACGAAGTTGTAATAAGAAAATGTATTTGAAACAGATGCGCACGCCTATCTCTCGGCCACATTTCGCGCGAAATGAAACGAAATAATGGCTCCAACGCCTGAACTTGTAGATACGACTCAAATAAAAGAGCAATTTCCAAAGTATCCCTCAAAAGTTTCCCCCTATTTCTCGAGGAAATAGTTTTCTCAATTATCTTTTCAAACTCGCCCCACACAGCGCCGGCCACTTTGCAAAATGGAGCGGTTTATTTCACGTCGACGTCACATTTTTTATTATTTGTTTACACGAAACACGTGCTCTGTAATGATTTATGAACACTTCCAATATTCCCTCTCGCTTGTATCGGGACGCTGCAGTTTCTCTATATTTCGTAGTATGACGTTTTGGTCAATGTTTTCTGCATGGCTACACTTTTTATTTGGCAGATTACATATGATATTTACAGGTTTTATGTTACACAGAGTGTACCCTTAAAACAGTTTTTCCTATAATAACGAATGAAAATATTGATTATTTTGAACTTTTAATGATAGTAATACTTTCAATATAAACTCCCACGGGCTTCAATAGAAGTTTGCGATCTACTGTTAGCATTGCGACGTCCAACACGTGGGTAGACGAGAGATCAGCGAAGAATGAGCTCCAATTAATAAACTTTGATAATCAGGTGGTGCAAAGAAAACTGAGCACGGGGTTAGCATGCACGTTCAGTATACGCGGGTGTAATTAAAGTTTAGGAGACGCTCACGTCGCCCGTTAACCTCGTTATCGGGCGGGTGAGACTGTGGGAGCCGCGGGTGGAATAGCAGGGGGTGGAAAATCAATGACATCGTCCGCCGCGCGCCGCTCTCTCAACGCGTTTCATCTCGCGGCCACCACGTGCCGCGGTCATCGGCCTACGCCGCTGCATCTGTATGCACACGCACACTGCGGCGGCACTAGCCTCGCCCACGCCCCTCGCCAAGTTCAGCGCTGGACCGCAATGGGCCCTCCGAGGCGACGCCACCAGAGTCCTCCACAAACGGAAGAAAGCAACAAATGAGCCGACTCCGTTCATAAATCAGCCGAGAACTGTAAACATGACAGCACGGCACGAACCGCCTGCGCCGGTGACATTCAGCATTAGCATATTTTGTAGCATAATTGATTCACTAATTAGCCTTAATTAAAGAAGACCGCTAAGTTTGTGAAGGGGCACGTTAAATAAAGTCCGTATTTAACTTTTTTCCCCTCAAACAAAGTTGTTGCGACGCCCCAGTGATAAAAGAGTGAGCTCACAAAAGGACAAGGTTAAACGATTGTTGATCTTGAAAGTTGACTCGTGTAATTTTTTATCTGACCGCACACACGCGCTTTTACTTTGCATGTGCTCCTGAATGGGATGCTGGGCCCTTTCATTTTCTTGTTGACATTATCCGCGGGGCTGGCTGGACATTTATAATACTCTCGACATAACCATAATTGTATTAAGGCCTTGTACTGAGCATACAGTGGGACATAATCCAAATCCAATGTCAGTGTTATATTAAAAACATCAGATTTAATAGATGCTTGTTTATTAAGTAACTACGTAGTAACTGCGTAGCTGGGTAAAGTTTAATATAGTTAATCATTTCACATCGATATGTAAGTAATTCGTAGTAAACCTTTTAGGAGATAACTTGAAATTAATTTACAAGTAATTTCTTAGAATTAATTGGTACTCTTTGAAATATCCTTCATTAAATCCAAGTAGAAATAGTTTCTACAGCACTCCAAAGGTTTGGATTCGCTAGTGTTTTAATCGTGCCACAATGAAGCAGCGTTGCGTCTGTTGCCAGGGCATTCTCGACCGGATACAGATCGGTCGTCAATTGGCCCGTGAAATTCAGGTAGCAACCGTCTCGTCGTAATATGTAGGTCGGCACCCGCCGGATTTGGGTTAACGTTTCATAGCATCGCGATAGGAAAACGGTTCCGTGTCGCCTGCCCTTTGTAAGTAACAGCCACTTGTATGCAGCACGCTGTTCATCGTGCTAATTGATTTTGCATGTCGCTGTTCTGACTTGAGGTGTAAGGTTTGAAGGGTTGATTTGAGTGAGACATTAAGAATCCTGAGTTTGGTTTCTAGCTGATCTTGTAGATGGAGCTTGTGTGGAGTTGACCTTGGAAGTGTTATGGCAGCAATACAATCTATCCGTAATACAAGTTCCGGTATATTAATTTATTGTCGTATGTTCTTCTGATATTTATTATTTAGCTTAATATTGCTGAGCATATTTTGGGAGACCGAAGTAAATCATTTATAGTATTTTGTAAAAGTAATATAGTTTTCGTCGCTATTTCATGGATTCTTCTTCCAAACACTCTTCGAAGAATATCTACTATTCAAAAAAACGTCAAAACATGTTGGTTATTAATTAGACGTAGAAATAACGTTATCATGACAAAGGAGGCTTTGATAAGGGGTGCACGGTGTATGCATATGTGGTGTCCCCATGGGCATGCATTCGATCAATGTCAAATGGGTGAAATGTGGGTCAACGTTCCACCGACCCAAAGGAGGCGACGAAAATGCCTCCCCTCCCGCGCCCCGCCGCGTCGCGTCGCCCCCCCATTGATCCTATCGACCTTTTCATAACACTCACTAAATAAATATACATACGACGGTAATGTATCAATACACTGCATGATGCAATTGCATTGGTATTCACTAGAATTGATGGGCTGATTTCTAGTTGATTGAAATATTGTTGCTATACGAAAGTTTTTTTCCAAGTGAATTGAATAGTTGAAGTTTTTCTTGGACACGGAGTTTGACTTATTAAACTTTGATTGATATATCGGTGGTGAATTCCATGTACTTCATAAAGTTGAAGGGTTGAAATTGTAATGTAGCGGCATAACTAAATGAAACGTAATAAAAACGTACGTGTACGGTCAGCTCATGCAAATAGCTCTCGTATATTGCGAATGTAATAAAATTAATAACGTTTTAAATGTGTGGATTACAATTTTTCGCATATCTCATCGTTACTCTCTCGGATTGTCGCCAATTATGATTTTATCTGAATCGTCGCGAGCCGCCGCTCCGTGGATAATAAATTGATGCGATGTAACTGTTTTCATTTTTATACGGGCCTCGTTTTAGGTGTTATCTACTTTACCCCAGCTTTCACCCTCGTGTTTGCCGAGTTGAACAATTTAATCGACTTGATTTTTTATGTAGGCTGTTAAGAAATAGAATCATTAAATTAGAGTGGTGTTATGCAAAATATTATCTGGCTGATATACTATTCTTGTAAATTTCTTATCACTCGCTAATTAACCATTTAGGAACCCTCATGCAAGCCTGTAAATGGCGACATGACTTACCGCCTGTCACATTGACTACTGACTATCTGGTCAACACATGGGTTCGAGGTGTCCATAGAATTACTACCTTCGCATATGTGGAGATGGAAACCTGAACCTCTGACCACCCTGCAAGGGTTAATAGTCGTGAACGCGTTGTGTTTATTTGACTCCTCATAGGCATGAGTTTGGATCATCGTATCTGTGAAGCCATCAAATAGTCAACACTCAACCCATTCCACATTCAAAAACCAAGTGTTTTAATTTATCCAAGAACACAACTATTGTAGTCATACTTTTTATATACATACTAACCAAACCCATTTCATTGCTGCAGGTATACTACGCGAAGAAGAAGCGTCGGGCGCAGCAGTACCTAGGAGAAGATGGCAACACTCACAAGAAGGAGCGAAAGCTGTACAACGACGGCTATGACGATGACAACCACGATTACATCATCAAGCAGGGAGAGAAGTTCCTGGACCGGTACGAGATCTCCTCGCCCATCGGCAAGGGCTCCTTCGGACAGGTAACTGTAGACCGAACAAGTACTATACATACATGTAGAGACAGAGAGGATCCCCATTTGTCCCGATCGTGACAAATCGCTTTTGCTACATTGACACTTGTACACCTCAGATACTCTCAAAAAAGTATAAATATTGTACTAAGTAGGTATTTGCCTATAATAAGTTTTGAAGGTTTGATAGTTAGATGCCATTTGGTAATAGAGAAGACTGGATATTTGGATTGGAATGACATACATACACATCACGACTGATTCCCTGTAGAGGGGTAGGCAGAGATCAGGGATCCCCATTTGTCTCGATCCTGACAGACCACTTTCGCTTCATTGACATTCATTCATCCTCTCATACACTCTCATTAGAATGAGTACTCGCCTATTTAGGTATAACTATATTTAAATGCAATTTTAGGTGTTTACTAATACTTACAACATGAGTATCTCAACATACAATGGTATGTAAACTAAGATCGTAGACAATGATTTTCTCGAGTACCTTTACTTCTATAATAACAAACCACAAAGATATTTCCTAAATAGCAACATTTAATTGGAGGATGAATCGGCGAGTGTACCCAAGATCGGATCCGGATGATGTCGTTGGGCCCCATCAACAGGACGCTTGGGCCTATTTGTGTAACATGAGTTGAATGTTTATATTTCCTCGACGGGAAGTTTGCGGCCTCGGCTCCTCATAATAACTTTTCCCCGATTCATCCTTTATACAATTGAGATGACACTAACGACGTTTTAGCAGGATTTAATGTTTACTCGCGTCGTTTGCAAACCTTTTCAAACTATTGTCGCGAATGGGCGGGTAACTGGCGAATAAGTTATTTATTGCGGTTCGCCTTAGTTGCATAAACATAAGTGGCCGGAAGAATTCCGCTCTACAGGAAAAGTTGAGCTTTGTGAAGCCAGCTTTGTGTCGAATGAAACAAATTGGGACATAAATAATTATGATTTATCCTTACAAGGCATATTTGCTCTGGCTTTTGTTACTGTTATAAATTATGTTGTCAATGTTATTTTATTGTATTTTGTATATTAACAGTTACAGTAGATATTTGTGTTCAATCACTAGTAACTGTAAATTCTGGAGATTTATGGTATACGGGTTCTAGAGAGGAGCAGCTGTAGTATTATGCTTACAGATTTATTTAATAATACAAGTTCTATTTGACTGTTTTTCTATGTATTTATTTGTGTATTTTCAGGTTGTCAAAGCGTACGACCACGAGGAGATGTGTCATGTAGCAATAAAAATAATTAAGAATAAGAAACCTTTCCTAAACCAGGCACAAATAGAGGTCAAATTATTAGAAATGATGAACCGAGCGGATTCTGATAATAAGTATTACATAGGTAAGTCTCACTTAAGTTGCATGATTTCATAGTGAAAGTTAGTTCTCGTTGGACCTAATTATACGATGCATAGCCGATGGAATGTTATCAATGATTCTTTTCTATATTTTATCGACTAGCGCATTGTAAGGAATGGAGCAAGTTGAGTTCTTTAATAATTGGGATACATGTTTTATTTACCGTAAAATATCAATGTCATTTTATTTTAACAAATCAATAGTCTTCTCTCTTTAAATCGTTGCTTGTTGGGTTGACTATGTATTTTTTTCGGTACCATCGTTTACCAACTGAAGTAGTAGATCTGTTAAAACACATAACACATTTTATAGTTTATATTGGTCTATTAATACAGGGTTAAATCTTCGTATGTTTTAATTTGGTTATGTTGTTATATATTAATTTTCGCCCTTTTTCTTCCAGTGAGACTGAAACGGCACTTCATGTGGCGGAACCACCTTTGTCTAGTGTTCGAGTTGCTGTCATACAATCTGTATGACCTGTTGCGAAACACCAACTTCCGTGGCGTTTCGCTCAACCTAACACGCAAGTTCGCGCAGCAACTATGTACAGCACTATTGTTTTTAAGCCAACCTGGTAAGTGAACTGAATTTTCTATGTATATGATGGATAACACATAATTCTCCGAGAGCTCTGTAATGAAATTATTCCTAAATCCTCTAGTCTTTTAGTATAACTGGTAGGTTAGCCGAGGTGGAGTTTTCGAGTTTATATTATAATGTCTTCGGTGTCTGTCCAACTCGAAAGGATTTATTAGAAGTGAATACGTATGTTAATGTCTAATGAAGTCCGAATTTAACTTTATACTTTACTATTTTGCGACTAGATCCTACTACGTAAAACCATCAGACATTCATACTTTATAATTATTATCTCAATTGCTCTCGTCATCTATCTAGAGTCTTCAATAAAGGGGAAAATGTTATCTGTTTCCAGAACTAAATATAATACACTGTGATCTGAAACCGGAGAACATCCTCCTATGTAATCCTAAGAGGTCAGCGATCAAGATCGTCGACTTTGGCAGCTCGTGTCAGCTTGGACAGCGGGTGAGTACTATTTACTAATAATACTTATGAGGTGTATTCTTCTAGAAATTATTACTATATTGAAAACGTTTTGCAATTATTGTATATTGGCAACAGTACTTAGTCTTGTATAGACTACGTAGAAAATATGTTCGTAGAAGGGACTTTTAATGGAGTGTTTTAAAAAAGGTTTCATTTAATAGGACTCGAAGTTAATTTTAGTGTTTAAAGAATTCAAAGAAAAATACAAAAGTTGTAAAAGTTATAGTTTACATTCTAAGAACTTGTTGAAAACTATATCATGTACATCTATATCACAGTTGCATAAGATAGTATAAGTACTCAAAAAGAGACGTCAGTCTGTATGAAAGTAAATGTCAAATGCTGTACTGAGTAAATGTAAAATGTTCGTAGCATTTCCATCTAAAATGCTAGTGAATCTTATTGAATGGCAGCAGCATTATTCCGGCTTGGGTAACTGCACTCGCTTAGTGGTGGGTGCGATTTATGCTAATAGGCTAAGCCCACTACGTCTTTCTAATATGCTTACGGGCTTCACTTAAATACTTGATGGCTTAAGGCGACCCATAGTCTAATTGGTTCATTATATTTGAGTAGCGGCTCGTAGTTTCGGAACGGGACCGAGTTGCCGGAATGTCACGTGATTTTAGCATGTAGTGGCGGAAAATTTAGTGAGTTTTAGTCGGGTTTTGGGTGTATTAAACACGAGTTGTTGAACGGTTTTATTAAAATACTAACTTATAATGTGTAAGATAGTAATTTAATAACTTCGTCACTATAAAGAATTTATCCATTCAAGAATTAGTTTGTATGAAAGTATACCACAGTTTATATCCGTAATGAACTACGTATCAATAATGAGTGTAATTATTATGAATATTAATAACCGCTTATCGTTGGTAAACAAGAAAACAAACTGCAACAAAACAAATAGCAGCATGGCTACAGTTTGATAAATCGTACAAGTAACGTGCGATCGTAATGTTGAATGGAGTGGTAATTAAGGAAAGTAAATAGTGTCCGATAAATCACACGACGCCAGAGTGATTCAGCCCGGGCACAATGTCAGGGGTTATCTGGAATTGCGTCTTAATAAATTATTTGAGCTAGCTCCCGAGGTTACTATCTATTGTTGCTGTTATCGAGTGACATTATATACGGATATGTCCGTTTGGGGCCCGAATTTCTTATCGGCCTTTCTTCGTTTAATGTGCTATTGTAATAGAATTAGTATTTGGTAGTTAGGAGTTTTGGATTAAGTTTAAAAAGTATTGTAAATATGATTGATAAATACTCAAGACTTTGAAAGTCTAAAATTAAAGATTAATTTATTTTGATTAGCCACCAAAGTTAATAAAAGAACTTGTTCTGAATAAAAATGAATAGACACACAAAGAACACTATTTTCACTAAATATTAAACATAAAAAAACCAATAAAATTTTTAATCCTAATCCATTTGTATGCGTTCCTTACAGATATACCAGTACATCCAGTCGAGGTTTTACCGGTCGCCCGAAGTCCTATTAGGTATCCCTTACGACCTGTCGATAGACATGTGGTCGCTGGGCTGTATTCTAGTTGAAATGCACACGGGAGAACCGCTCTTCAGCGGGACCCACGAGATAGATCAAATGAACAAGATCGTGGAGGTGCTGGGCATGCCACCCGATCATATACTTGATCATGTAAGTATATTACGTTTGTTAATTTGTGTATGGATGTCATGTTTGAGGTGGTGTATAAGCAATACTGTTTGCTTGTGTATGTGAAATGTGTGATTGAAAATATCCGTATGAAGAATAGTCAAAAAAAATCTGTGTCATAATTAAAAATTAAATTGAAATTATTTTATGCATTATGGTAATTTCGTTAAATTACTCAAAGATAACCAGTTTCAAAGCTACTATTTAATGTTAAAGTTATTTAGAACATTTTAAAGTATCCTAAAAAAGATTAAATGAAAACCTTAATTAATCAGTATATAGTTATCGAGTGCTAATCACAGGCTTTCCGAAGGGTATGCCAAAACAATTGCTCGTGACCCTCATCCAGCAAATAGCGGCTGGCCTTATTAATTGATTTAATTATTTTTTTCAGGCCCATAAAACTAGGAAATTCTTTGACAAAACAGAAGGAGGTGTATATGTTTTGAAAAAAGTACACAACAAAGACGGAACGTAAGTATATTGCTTTATAGCTTAGATTGCAATACACCGGAACTCATAATTGGATTATACTTCAAAGGGCTATTTAGAAAGAACATTGGGAAATACATGGATTCTATATATGTATAGAATGATGTCATTGTAGAAATTCGCTCTAATATTGGCAGGTGGTGAAGTAAAATAATCCCATGGCATTAATTATCGACCCTTAATTGGTTTACGGAGTTGAGGTTAAGGACGTAATACAAAACGGATAATAGTGGAATTTGCCCATTCGAGCATACGCTAAGTAATTCTTTTAACGCCCTTAAGACATTCTATATGGCTTGTCCTGTTTCGTTGATTCTTATTACTTTTATAACGAGTATATCCTACTCTAGTTTATATACTTACCGGATTACGCACAATCTATACACAATCTCCTTTAATTATTTAAAAAGTAATCAAGTTGTCGTGATAAATATTAACAAGTTTTATCCCATAATATAAGTTCATGATATTTGATCACACAACTTAGGTATAGTCAAGATATTAAACTTCGAGTTTCGGGATGTTAAAAACTCATTTTTGATCAAACGTAGCTTATCCTAGTACCTTTTATCCGTCGATATTAACTCGTACATTGTTCCACAGCGTGAAAAAGTACAAGCCGCCGGGTGCGCGGAAGCTGCACGATATCCTCGGCGTGGACGGCGTGGGGCCTGCGATGAGGCGGCGGGGGGAGCCCGGCCACAGTCTCTCTGATTATCTTAAGTTTAAGGTATGTTATGGTACTTGGTTACTGTTGAACTAGGTTGGTGTAGAAGGTTAAAAGGTATTTTTTTTGATTTGGGGCCGTAAGAGCTATTTTCTGTCGTAATTATTAGGCAAAGTAAATGATAAGGGTAGCTAAAACAGATGTATGCTAAATATTATTGAGCACCTGTCGAAAATTTATACGTCATGTAATAAATAATAGAATTTTGCATCGTTATCAGTATCCTATAGTACCATAAATCATTATTTAATTTAATTAAGTAATAACCTAGTCTCTTAGTATAGATACAATTTGTTAAAGACGTCGTTTTACAAACAATTTGCTTGTGTATTCCAGGACCTGATTCTGCGTATGCTAGAATACGAACCAAAAAAGCGGGTGACGCCGTACCACGCGTTGCAGCACAACTTCTTCAAGAGGACGTCGGACGAGGCGACGAACACGCAGCAGGCGCAGGCGCAGTCGCACCATCAGCACGGTGAGGCCACTGAGCACTTGACAGAACGGTGACAGCTGTCAGATTGACAGCGAGAGGCGATAGACGAACATGCGAGTAGAGTACCCGCCACATAAGGTGGCAGTAGCCAAACTTGGAACTAAATTTGACGTTTCCGCCATTGCGTGTTATTTTGTATGAAAGGTAAATTTAGTATTACCAGCGTTGTGTTTTTTGCCCACTCTTTGTAATTTTTATGTTTGTTAAGGGTGATTATAATAAATTGATTTCTGGAGTTTCTTGTTAGTTCTTCTCCAAGGGTCTCCGCTGAACTTCTTCTCAATCGTTCACTCTTATCAGAGCGGTCGTGGTCTTCATGACGTGGCATCTTGAGCAGCCGAAATGGTTGGTGAACTAACCTCGGTAAAAATATGTAAAGACAATGCTCAGTGCCATGTTTGAAATAGTTTTTTTACATACATACATACACATCACGCCTGATTCCCTGTAGAGGGGTAGGCCGAGATCACGGATCCCCATATGTCCCGATCCTGACAGACCACTTTCGCTTCATTGACATTCATACATTCTCTAATACACTCTCGGCGGTTATAGGTACTCCTAACGTCACCTTTTTTCAATATAGCGTCTATCTGACTGTTACATATATGTCTTATTAGGCCGGCCCCTACGTAACCGCCCTTCCACTTCACTCATATATATTCCTTTTGTCAATATATAGTTTTTTTAATTTGTTCTTAGATCATAAAATAACTTTCAAAGAGAGCTTATGATAGGGCCTATTTTGAATAAAAATATTTTGACTTTTGACTTTGGTATATTAATTTGTTTTATTTGAGTTTATAGCTCTGCAACCAAAGATCGTTACAAATGAAACCTCAATATAATGTATCGAGCCGTATGGCACAATGAGTGCTAGTTTTGGCGTGTTTACTGGCAACACTGGATTACGCGACTGTGGCGACGCCTCCAACTGCCACCTTATGTGGCGGGTACTCTACATACATATTATGAAATGGCAATATAGTCACTACAAATACTGTTCCGTAAAGTACAATGGTTATTTGGGTGCTAACTATGTTTTCCTATAGTGGGTTTAAGTGAATTGCAGTCCAAAACTGTTAGTGAAGCGCCTAGCTCTCTGACTGCTTTATAGGTACTGGTGAGGTGTATCATGTCGAAATAAATAGAATTGTGTTTAAGCAGCCTTTCAAAATAGTAACTCTGTAATTAAAAACATTCATGAACATTAAAATCAATGCTGCTTCCAATGAAACTAGGAATAATAAATTGTATTTTATATAATGTCTATAGGTGTTGTTTTCATACTTTGCTTTGCTTCAATGTGGGGTCATACTTTATTAATTCAACTTCACACTAACATTCCTCACTTTTATTCCATTGTGTGGTAGTCCTACTAATTGTCATCGTTTCTACTAAACTGAAAATGTTTGAGGTACACCTTTTCAGGGTAAAGATTTCTGTATACCTAATATCTTTTAGTTCCAATGTGACAATTAGAAGGATCGATTTAATATTTCGCCTCATAACTTAACACATACAATGAGCGTGTGTGTGTTTGCCTCAGAGTAATATAACACTGTGTGCGAAAACTATTACACTGGACGAGAAAGATATGGTTATTTCATATTAAAAAGTACGAGAAAAAGTGATTTTTATTAACTTAGAACTTGTGCCTATAGTGAATATTCCCCAGTGTAATAGTCCATATTAACATTGCTATCATTCATTTTATATGTATGTGTGTGTCTATGAATTTCACGCGACAGGGCCCTCGCTGGAGCCTCGATGACATCCGACAACACGCTAATGACGGGGCGTAGAGACTTAATAATAATACGCCAGGTCTGGACTTCATACTAACTATAAAGAATATGAATGATCCCAACCCCCCTTCTGTACGCTGTTGTGTGTGGTTGTATTTGTGATACACATGATAAGGTTGTAAAGTGTATGATATACTTTGCTTTGTTGATTGAAATAATAGTTATAGAAATGAAATGACAAATATATGACATAACTCTTAAGATATGAAGGCTTACAAATATATTTTATTATACTGCCTTTGATATTGTCTTTAAATAAGCTAAAAATGGGTTAGATCTGAATCTGTCATCACTAAAACCATTTCCATTACAGCCCATTTGTAATGTTACTAAATTATCATAAGAATCACACACAACATTAAAGCTTATCCCATATTATCATATCTACTTGCATGACCCTCATAATTCCATATTACGATTATAACAATAGAGTACCTTACATTTAGTCTTCTCCAATGCATGAAATATAATTAAAAGTAAACCCTTCAGTAAAACCCTGCTTTGCTTTCTTTGAAAACTTATTTCTTACTCATATATGCGCACGATTGTGCATGATGAGCCTTCTTGCAAGCGAACTTTTAGGTGATACCTAACTTGTAGATCAATGCAGATTCCACAAAGTAGTAATATCCTTTGATAGGTAGCGATAAAGTACCCCTATTGTTAGATAATTTGTGATATTGTGTGATTTATGTTTATATTTGAAGTAACTGTGAGTGTTGTATTGCGCAGTGAGCGGCGGTGCGCGGCTGTGGAGCGGCATGCCGTCGACAGGCCCCAGCGAGCGCATGGAGGTGGAGAGCAACCCGCGGCGCGAGGACGAGCCCATGCTGCCGGCGCCCGTCTGCGCCCAGCTGCAGCACAGCCCGGTCGCGATACACTAACGACCCAAAAACTCTAGCCAAATTACCAAAACAGTGCTCAAACGACTCCAAAAACAGTGTGAATGGTTGTGTGTCGTGTTAAAGTGTGTTTTAGTTGAATTCGCGTACAGCGCCACCTCGCGGAACCATGTGCTAAGTGTACTATCGCGTTTTAGTTAATTTCGCCAGATGGCGCCGTGAGCTGCGTGGGCAGGACAGTGGCGGCGCATCTGAACTGTGACAAGCGGCGGCCGCACAGTGATACTAGACGACTAGTACGACGGCTCAACCCTTGGACTGATACCGTATTTATAATTAATACTATATTTTTATTTAATGCTATAAGTCTGACTGTAAAGAGAAGTAAATATAAAACTGACGATTTGTTACGTTGTAACATTGCAATTTGTATCGTTTGCTCGTATTAATACTAGAAAAGGAATGATCCTTCACAAGACAGTACTTAGAATGTTCCGGTGTACCTACAATACTAAGGACGTGTTCCCTACACATTGACGCGTTACTAAGGGCATAAAAGCTAAGTTTTTTTTATTGTTACGCAATGCATATCAGGAACGCAATATTGATAGTAAATAAATATTATTCTATATTATGTATGATAATTGAAAATGAATAACGCCGATCGACTGCAAACACGAACTGGTAATTAGTTTAGTTACTTGTAATAAAATTTTGCTAGTTAGACTTTCATTCACTTTTATTAACGCAAGCTTTATACTACATAATTGTATTTATCTATATGACAAGTGTGGGCAACTGATGACTGAATTTGGGCCAACATTCTTAGTTTGTTTACCGACCCCGTACTGTTAAGCCATTCCAGTGTAGAGAATGTGCTGATCAATCGACGCCCTCGCAATTCTAGTGAATTAGTCTTATAATTTTACTCGCTTGACTGAAGTATGCTAAATTCTCAACTGCAAGGAGTAATCTGGAGAGGAATCCCATGAAACGATTCCGTTCACACAATTTGGTTCATTTTTCATAGTTTTAAGTCTAAACGGTAATTGAACGATATAATGAAACTGTTACAATTGTCAAAAATAATACTCGATGAGTCTGTTATGCCAAAAATGTTATTGTGTAATGTGTATTTTCCTTTGACGTGTGCCCAAGGCGCGTAAGTTTGTATCATTTGTACTCAGTCCTGGATTATTGACTTGCCAGCCTAATTGTTGTGAAACTGAACCTTATTATTAACCAGATTAGGTAAATTGTCATTTAAGTGGAACACGAAACAGACTCAACCGAGACTAACATTTTGGATTTGAATCTTACAATAGATTAACCTCATACACAGACTGGTTTGAAACGTATTGATAATGATATTTTGTATAGATTAACACGTCTCACTGCCGTAATGTGCCGGAAATTAAATTAGATTATGATTGTGACCGGACCACACGAGAACTCCTGTGTTTTTACTATAATTGTAGAATA
Organism: Leucoptera coffeella; assembly: GCA_030578115.1. Lineage (NCBI taxonomy): Eukaryota > Metazoa > Arthropoda > Insecta > Lepidoptera > Lyonetiidae > Leucoptera > Leucoptera coffeella. The sequence goes on along the minus strand of JAMBLF010001151.1, from coordinate 71,471 downwards.
GACAGCGGTTTATGTTCCTATTTATTTTTGTACACAATTTTAAACCGTAGTTTTATAAGGCTCAACATCTGTTTGCTGCAATCTCTTGTTTCTTAAGATTTATACACATTGTCTTTGTAATACTCGAACCCGCAGTGTACCTGGTTGATCGAGTAACTCAATGTGTATGAAGCTTGATAAAACTGAAATGACTTGTACCTGAATATCAGGTGCATGGTTTCCAATGTTTGCTTCAGGAAGCTAAAGTTTGTTCATTAGAGTAATAAGTGAAACTGAGTTTTCGTTCCTTTTATTATGTAATGGTTTAACATAAGTGCACACAAGCAGTACCACTTCCTATACTATGGTAAAATACCTATGTATCAGATAGGTAACTATTGAACTGTTTGATACAGGAATAAAGACTTCAGATATTGTTTCCTTACTAAAAGTTATGGAAATAATACAAGTTACGTGTAAATTTTGGACAGACTAAATTTAAGTTTTCCTCGTGTTTTAATTACATGCAAGTGTGATCTTTATTCAAATTAAAATGATACAAATAGATAATTTTACAGTTAAAGAGGTACTGCTACGTTTTCCCACCATGCATAGACCATATTGTGGTGATATGATGTTTTATGATTGTAAATATGTTCAGCATAGCGAAGTTACTCCTGTGGTCGGTTCACAATCAAGAATACCACTCCGACTCGGCATAGAATTGTAAATGTATGTAATGTAATATTGAATAAGTGAAATTGTGTTTTATTTTTACCTTTTTTCTCTAAGTTACTTTTTGAAACTGAGTCGGAGTGGCCAATAAGGGGCGCATACACATGTGTTGGAGCCATCTGACAGATATTTGACCACCATTGGCCCGCATTCTGTGCATGTGCCCCCCAGCTAAGTGACAATTTTGTAATGGATGCTAATATGTAAATGTGAATTGATTTTGACATTGCGAACTAAGTTGGAAATGAATCGGTCAATCTGCGTTGACTTGCGTAAGGACAAGTCCAATATAAATAAATAAATTTGACATTTTTGTACAAAATTAAATTGTAACTAATTGGTATGAACAGTTATGGAAATGTAGGCGCGTAAATGGTACACAAATAGTTAATGACGTCTGTAAATAATATTCTGGCTTTCAAATATTATGTTTGTACATGTAAGCGTATACAAAATTCAAAAATATATCCTTAAATAATGGTAAAATGGTATTATTTACGCGCCAATATTCTTTTAATGTCATTGAGAGAAGATTTCAAAATTTATTGTTAAATTGATCGCTGTTTGAGCAAAATTATATATTGACTCAAGTTTTGGCCCTAATGTATTAGCTTGGGTGTTGTCTGCAGTACAAAGTTATTGATAAAAGGTTTCAAAGTTCCTTCAGTTTAAAGACTATCTAATCAGTGACTAAAACTTACTTTAAATGAGCCTACATTTTAGTAGTCAACGAATTCTCGACTAGTTGTATAAGTTTGAGTAAGTCCGCAGTCTTTGCAATAGTATTTCTTATCTCTCTTTCTCTTTTGTCTTGTTAATGTGTTCTAATCTATCTAAGGAGCGGTTGAAACCTTTTGTCAACGTTGCCAGGCCACAAGATATTGTATATTGCGCAAGTGTAAGTCCTAAGACCGTTCGCCGAAGAATGTTTATTTTCTATCAGATTGTCAGTTTGCAGGCACTGTAACAATAAAAGGATAGAGCTTTATGTCACTAAGTTTTGTATTTTAAATCAATAAACGATAGTAATCATACTTCTGGAATTTTATTTTGCCACTAATAAAATACAAACATTATAGCACCTTCCACGTTAGCTATCTGGGGCCCAAATCTGCTAATGCATTTTAGCACAATCCTAGTTCAATATCACTCCAATAATAATATAGTGATGTTGGTAGTAAATTACCAAAAGTGAAAAAAATCGCATAAAAACTTGACACTTGCTTTTCCATAAAAAACTTCACACGGTCACTGAAGTTAGATATATAGAACTGATATTTTCAAAATGCATTAGTGGACATTAGCCCCTGGTTAGTATGTTGACTTAAGGTGACCATAAAAAATCCTCAGTATTAGAGATTAACACTTGATCTTTCCTCCAACCCTCCAGGGGTTGTGAATGTAAGCAGGATGATGAAACTTATATAAGATTGCCAATACAAGTCTCCTACAAGTACAAGACCTAAGTATTGCTTACAATTTGTTTTTATTAGCCCGTACATCTGATGTATCAGAAGAGAAAGCAGTCAATTATTTTACATACATACATGCACATCACGCCTGATTCCCTGTAGAGGGGTAGGCAGAGATCACAGATCCTTATTTTTCCCGATTCTGACAGACCACTTTCGCTTCATTGACACTCATGCATCTTCTCATACACACTCGGCGGTTTTAAGTACTTCTAACGTCACCCTTTAATTTAATTCAATTATTTTCATTATAAAATCTTTTATTTTGTTATAGTTGGTTGTAATTGAATTGAATATTCGATTTTATTTCGATTCGACTAATATCGATAATAAATTGACAATATAATACGCTCTACGCTTATTACGTCACGTAATGCGTATTTCAACATATCTTACAATTTACTTAATGTTTTCGCCTCCTCCTTCACCTACTCCGATAGCCGTGATCGTCTAGTGGTTAGGACCCTACGTTGTGGCCGTAGTAACCCAGGTTCGAATCCTGGTCACGGCAGTGTATAACACTGTTACGGCGGAGTTCTCTTTTTGAGTTTTTCTACATATTTTTTTGTTTTTTTTTAATATAATTCTGCGCGGAATAGTTTCCCCATGGGTTATTTATTCATATTCATAGTTCCAATAAAGTTGCTATGACAAAAAAAATTCATTCAAGACAAACCAAGCTATTTGATTTTTGTAAAAACAAAACAAACAGCTAAATTATATAATATTTTACGAATAATATCAAATGGGTACTTCGGGTCAATTACGAGGTTTATTACAATAGGTCCATGTAATTAAACATAGGTGGCAGCACTTAATTTAATGTTAACTGTTTTTAGTCTATTTTGTGTATCTGCATGATATGCCGCAAAATACGGATTACTTCTAAATAAAAATATACGTATTTGATATTAATCTAATAGTTGATAGTTCAATAACATACGACATCTAGCCATCATACACGAAAGTTAACATCAATCTTGTGTTAGTTAACAGTGAGTTTAGTTGCTGTAACGTTAAATACAGATGTCGCTAACAGTCTTGTTTTGAAAGCCACCGCAGCTGTTTCGCACTACTATTATCGGAAAACAGTGCTAGCAAAGAAGCGGCGATCGAGCCTTGTTTCGCGTAAAATGTCCATTTTTAAATGCTCCCGCGTGTCTCCCGACCCTAAAACGCCTTCCTAGTGTTAAGTTCAAGTGCTACTACCGAAATTTGTGTGAAAAAAGTGTAAAATTCGCTTTATTTAGCGTAAAAAAGCCCGTAAACCTGGCAAGTGACGTTTACAACGTTTCCATGTGTGCGTAACTCGACAAGGTTTTGACAGAAGTAAGTTGCACTGCGAAATCTAGCCAGCGAAATGTGAATGCAATGCGGGGTGAGTATTGAAATGTTTGTTACTATTATTCCTAACCTATAAACGCGTGCCCCGACCAAGGAGTTTGACCTCGTTACGGACCTCCATGGTTCACTGCTCGTAGAAACCAAGCTATTTGCATTTTTGCGAGCTACGCGCTTATTTGACATAGGAAAGTGTTTAGAGATCCCGCCACATAAGGTGGCAGTAGCCAAACTTGGAACTAAATTTGACGTTACCGCCATTGCGTGTTATTTTGTATGAAAGGTAAATTTAGTATTACCAGCGTTGTGTTTTTTGCCCACTCTTTGTAATTTTTATGTTTGTTAAGGGTGATTATAATAAATTGATTTCCGGAGTTTCTTGTTAGTTCTTCTCCAAGCTAGGGTCTCCGCTGATCTAACCTCGGTAAAAAATATGTAAAGACAATGCTCAGTGCCATGTTTGAAATAATAGTTTTAAGAGATTCACGATTTATACTCATGATATAAGATATAAGGGTGTGTATAAAATTGATTGCAGCTGTGGGAAATCCTACGTCGAACACACTAAACGGTCTATTGCGGACAGAGTGAAGGAACACATAATATATGTAATATATAATAAGAAGGATAAGTCCCGTTAATTATTAATCATGTTTGAAATAGTTTAATAAACCCTTTGAACTCCGATACATCCGCTGCCTTCATCGATACAAAAATGAAAAAATTCCTCGAATCGACTTCAATTTTAGAATCTATTAACCCTCATTTGGCTTATACAATTATAAAATTCTGTTTATTCGTTCCTAAATTCACATACTATCTCAGATGTTCGGAACTTTGGCGAAATATATCGGCTTTAAATCATTTAGATTCCCTTTTACGTGAAACACTTTCGAAAATTCTAAATTTAAATTTTGATGATGGCAGTTGGACCCAGGCCACTTTACCAATTCGGTTTGGTGGTCTTGGGATTCGGAGTGCGTCCAGTGTTGCTTTGCCAGCATTTCTGTCTTCGGCGCATGCTACTCAGGGTCTGCACGCAAAAATTATTCACGGGGCTTTGGGTTCGGTGCAGACGTCGGGTTTGTCCGATGCCAGAATTGCTTGGCTGTCTCTGCTGGGGCAGGATGCCGAGCTTCCGTCAGGGGCCGTTTTTCAGAGGTCCTGGGATGATCCACTGTGCAGGCAGATTCAATTGTCCATAATTAATTCTGCTTCTAGTCCTGCACAGCGGGCGCGTCTCCGGGCTACGGCTGAGCCTGAATCGGGGCTTTGGTTGAATGCGTTGCCGTCTGAGAAGATTGGGACGCTTCTAGATGGAACTACTTTCTGTCTGGGAGTGGGTTTGAGGCTCGGTGTAAGGATAAACGAAGCTCATCGCTGTGGTTGTGGGGCACGTGTTGACGAGTTTGGCCACCACGGGTTGTCTTGCCAGCGAAGCGCTGGTCGTCTGTCCCGACACTCAGCATTAAATGATATTATTCGTCGGGCCCTTGTCACCGCTCGTGTGCCGGCGGTGCTTGAGCCGTGTGGCTTGGCACGTGAGGATGGCAAGAGACCTGATGGAATGTCTTTGATGCCTTGGAAGAATGGCAGGGCACTTGTGTGGGACGCCACGTGCGTCGACACTTTGGCGCCCTGCTATTTGTCCAAGTCTGAGGTCGAGGCGGGAGCTGCGGCGGCACTGGCTGAGAGTTTCAAGCGGCGAAAATATGGAAATTTAGTCAATGACTACTTTTTCGTTCCTTTCGTCGTTGAAACTCTTGGGACGTGGGGAGGCGAGGCACGACGTTTCGTAAAGGAGGTGTCTGTTCGCCTCTCCGAGGCCTGTGGTGATCCAAAGGCTGGCACTTACCTCGGCCAACGCATTAGTTTGGCTATTCAGAGAGGTAATGTTGCCAGTTTGTTGGGGACCGTGCCTTTCTCTGACAGCGATGAGCTAAAGGAGATATTTTTCCTTTAAAGTTTTATTTTATTTGTTTTCTTTTTTTTTTTTATTGTAAATAATAGTTTTATTTTGAATTAATTAAATAAAGAAGTATTTAGTAATAATAACATAAAAAGTAACAGAGATAATATAGTAGTTTAATAAACATATTTTGACTTTGATATATTAATTTGTTTTATTTGAGTTTATAGCTCTGCAACCAAAGACCGTTACAAATGAAACCTATAATGTATCGAGCCGTATGGCACAGTGAGTGCTAGTTTTGGCGTGTTTACTGGTAACACTGAATTACGCGACTGTGGCGACGCCTCCAACTGCCACCTTATGTGGCGGGATCTCTAGTGAATATTATAGAGTACCCGCCACATACGGTGGCAGTAGCCAAACTTGGAACTAAATTTGACGTTTCCGCAATTGCGTGTTATTTTGTATGAAAGGTAAATTTAGTATTACCAGCGTTGTGTTTTTTGCCCACTCTTTGTAATTTTTATGTTTGTTAAGGGTGATTATAATAAATTGATTTCCGGAGTTTCTTGTTAGTTCTTCTCCAAGCTAGGGTCTCCGCTAATCTAACCTCGGTAAAAAATATGTAAAGACAATGCTCAGTGCCATGTTTGAAATAGTTTTTTTAATTTATACTTAGATCATAAGATAACTTTCAAAGAGAGCTTGTGATAGGGCCTATTTTAAATAAACATATTTTGACTTAGATATATTAATTTGTTTTATTTGAGTTTATAGCTCTGCAACCAAAGATCGTTACAAATGAAACCTCAATATAATGTATCGAGCCGTATGGCACAGTGAGTGCTAGTTTTGGCGTGTTTACTGGCAACACTGGATTACGCGACTGTGGCGACGCCTCCAACTGCCACCGTATGTGGCGGGTACTCTACTTTCTTTTCCTAATGTAAAGTATTGGTTTCTATTACCGTGCATTATATTATCTGTGACCGTGCTATGGTTAATGGTATAGTGATAATAAACATACGTACGATTCACGACTAGTGTATACACACTCTGATAAATTGTATACACCTTGACGATGTATTACTTAAATTGTACATACATACATAAATTCACGACCGTTTATCTATTTGGAATGAACAGAATATTGGATGCATTTCAATATTTGTTCAATTATTATTAAGTTTAATTTATAGACTTAGTTTTACTTATAATTCAAAATCATTTTATGGTAGGTATATGGTATATACTAGTTAGATATATCCGCAATAATCTTTTATAGAACAAAAAAATATTTTTTGTATATATGAACCTTTTTACATACATTCTTTAACTGTCGCACTTTACGAGGATTAACGTGATGCGTATGAACGTGACTATTCGTACTATTTAGAATGAAAACCAGTTTAGCCAAATATTCATCTAAAACGTACTTAATTAATTATTCGAAATAGTACATATTCATATGTATATTATAACAGATTCATAATTAGATATTATTAACATGAAGTGTAGATCTTAAATACGTTCTTAACCTTGCCATTAATTCATTTCGAGGTAACAAAAATAAATTAGCGGTAATTTTATTCATAACATGCATATACATCACGTTTATCATTCCTAAACAGATGTATAGTAAGTATTTTGTAGTAAAGTCTATTTTCGTATATTTAATACGGTTTGTAGGACCCCCGAGAAGGGTTCGTGAAGTTTATGCATGTCCGTACAGATTATTCAAAATACAGCTATTTACAGAATTTCGCTTCCCTATCCTATCTCCTAAATATTCATAAATGTCCTAATATCATGTATATGCAGACATCACGAACCCCTATCTTTCTTAATCCTGTTGACCCATAATTGTATTAATACTACTACATTCGTGAAACATTATATTCAATTTGGTACTGTTCATAAGATTGAAGTCTTTTGAACGAAATGACGAAGGGGTCTTTTGAAACACGACAGGGGTTTATAAGAAAGGAATAAACTGGATTTTGTATGAATGGGAACATTTTAAATTTTTACATATTGTAACCGTTTTTTAATACTGTATCTAATGTACGAGTATGTATGAATATCAGTAAAGTGGAATGAAGAAGTTGAAAGTTAATATATCAGGATCAGTTTAATTTAATTAAAGAACTTATCATGACAAAAATGATCATTTAAGCTATAAAAGTTTTCTATTAAACATAAGACAATACAAGAGACGTTAAAAATATGTAAGCAATGTATAAATATGTCTACAGTGAGGTTTACGAAATTGCATTACATTATAAATATATATTTACCTTACTAATTTCTAAGATAGGCACTCAAGTCTCTGTCTATCATGCTACAATAAAAAAGGCAGTGCGTAGTTATGAAGTCATGAAGCTTATGTAATGTTTCACTATTTACTGGTAAACGCGTATTGTTTTACTTGCACTACTGCAGTATGTAATAAGTATTATAAATCGCCTTAAGGTATCCTATGAATTTCACTATGGTTTACCAATATATACAAACAGACGACGTATAAAGTGTCAAGCTCATATTCTGACTCAAAGAGTAATTGTAAATAAAGTTTTGTATAATGTTATTGACGTGAACCGTTTTATTCAGTCTTTCATATTATTTTCTTGGTTTTCGATGCAATAAATGCAAGGGAGAAAGTACAATGGTAAATTTGAAGAAGAGCGAAAAGATGGAAGTAGCTCTAGCTGCCTTCGCCACTCTTAGTTCCCAGAATGACGCGAATGATTTCATCACTTTCGTCCTCGATTTCCTCAAGACCAATTCCCAATGGATTAATGGGGCTATATCTGAGCTCACAGACGTAAGATGTGCCTTCCTAATCGCGCGAGGTCGGAAAAGATTCACTCTTCACAGGGTAATACATCCTCCACCGGAGAACAAAAAGACTATTGAAGTCAGCATAGATGAATTTCGGAATGAAACAGTTGTAGCCATAGCTGGGATGACGCAGATTGGCAAGAAGAGCCTTAAAATCCTGTGCCAAGGCGCCAAGGATTCCATTAAAGACAATGAGACGTTGAGAAATCAAATGCTGGAAGGCTTTTCTAAGGGAATCAAATTTGCTATATTAACTCCAGCGGTGAATGGAGATTACTATATCAAGGAGGAACTTCTTGTACAACCAATCTGTAAATCGAGGAAACGTAAAGTATCAGGTTTCCCGAAGCCCAAACAGACAAAGAAGCTTAGGGCGACAAATGTGCAGCAAGACATATGAAATTTAGCTTTTAAATCGTGATAAATACAAGCGCTATATTTTAAGTGTTTAATTCTTTTACTTGTTTTGTGTGATTCTACTGTTATCGGAATTGTTCTATGTTCTGTCTGCAACTAAAAGATAATGTAACCAACATTCTATGAAGCAGCATATCATAAGAGACTAGGGGTTTTAAAGCTGTTATGTGCACCATTGCTTTACATATAGTCTGGCAACAATATTCTTATAGTAACTGTGAAGATGATGAAAATGTATGTATGTACAGGTACTTTAGCTTAAAAATGCTTGCTCATAACTTGAATCTAAACTAGTTCAATGTCAGGTGCAACCTAAATTTCGTAATAACCATCACAGTTTCACCACGAACAACCTAATAGTGGATTTACAAAAGAATAGATAACTTAGTCCTATTCTAGGCAGGTGTTAGCTCGCTGCAGGGTCAATAACTCCGACCAAGTATGTGCCGGTCGTAACCGCAGCTTGGAACAAACAGCTAATACGAAGCAAATGAACCGTGGAAATAATTACCGGTGCATCTTTTATTCAGTTAAACAATTATGCGATTCTCGGAGGTGTATGAGCGTAAACAGTAAGTAGTTCAAGCGTAAATTCAGATGGAATATTTAAGGTATTCGTGCCGTGTTTTGTTGTTTATAGTTAGCATTTCCAGTTGTAAAAATTGAAGAAGAATTTAAACTCTTATTGGGCTGCTGATATCGGAAATATTCAAACATCTTTTTCTATTTTATGTGTTCATCAATAAGACTTGGAAAATCCGCTTTTAGTATTACATATACTGTATGTATGACTTCCTATAGAGCAATATACAGATATCAAGGAACATCACCCTATATTTTCCAATCAAAAAACACTATTTAATACACCTCTGCATATTGGTGGTGCACTGAATCAAATTAATATACTATATTAAACTATCTTTATTAAGTTCAAAGCAGTGCAACCTTAAACCACTGGCTTTCTCACGGATATCGATGGAAATTGATACCTCAGCCCGATACCTTATACGAGACCCTTTATATCAATTACAATAGACTAAGATTGGCTTATAACTAGCGGACGACGGAGCCTGAACCATATTCTCGACCATACTGTACAGATAAAGTAAATAGAATATATGATTCAACATCTCTTCATTTACTTTCTACTATTACTTTTATTTACAATCACTTATTTAGAAAGAAAGAAAAACATTTATTCACTGGTACACATATACATTTTGACATAACACTATTTATACACACTTTGATACAACAACAATACTCGTACATATAAGAGGTAGGCACTTGATGCAGTGAAAAGGTGCTGTCTCAGTATTTGATGCAGCTAAGCTGCATCACTGATCCTCCGACAGCACCCAAACCTAAGTCTGTCACTAGCTGAAAATCATATATACTATACATACATATATACACACATACATACACATAGTACATACATACAATGATAATGATAAAAAATACTCAAACTAAAAAAAATACTCATATTTCAATATTTACTTGTTTTAAATAAAAATACCCCATTTCTTCACTCGTCTCTTACACTATTCCAAGAACAAGGAAGTAAATTCAACTGAATTTCCGTTCTAAAGCGGGATATCTTTATCTCTAACCAGAATAGTCAGAGGCACTCGTGCTTAGAATAATCCTGCGGCAATAAATCTATGGAATAGAGGCAAAGCCTTTTTCTAGGTCGACCCTCGTAATTAAGGATTCTCCACACCTAATTGCGGCATAATTTAGGGCTCCGATAATTCGCCTCTTTGAGTTATTGTTCGGAAACTTCAATTAATAATTTCTCAATATATTCTCGTTCAAACTGTTTCAGTCAGATAATATACTCGTAAAAAGTACTCTGCTTACTGACCAATTAGTTACTCGTAAAATGTAAAGTACTTACTGACCAGTTGACCTGACTCTAGACGTTGTTAGGAAGAAAAAAAAACATTTAAAACAAAATTTTCTAAACATAGGGATTAATGAAATAAAATGTTTTTTTTTGTGTTATTTACAGCCTGGGTGATAAAGGATGTGAATTTGAATGTATATAACATGATGTACTCGTAAATCATTATGTACTATGTGTGAAGAACACAAGATCATGTATGAGAAGGTTGAGTGTGAGTGAAGCAAGAGAGATTTGTCAGGATCCATTTCTAGGTGGCGATCGATAGTCTCTGTCTATCCCCTTAAAGACGTAGAGGCGTGAATATACATATGTGCCTATGTATTATTATGTGATTGCATACTGAATAGTAAATTTTGTCTTATATTATCTTACTATTCCTGATCAAGCGCCTTGACTCAAAATCAATGCTGCAATGATTAATTCTATGGAAAATAACTTTTGTTTAGCAACTACTACCTTCCTAGAACTGTTTTGTGGGTATCGAATGTCCAAACAATGCGCTATTATGTGGCAGGTTGAAACAATAACAAACTTTCGCCGATACGAGTACAGTGGGAGATAGGTCTTTTTATAAGGCTTTTATATTAATTGCTGTGTATTTATAGACCATAGATCAGATAGAAGATGTATATTATGTCATACTCGTTTCACACGCATTGTATTCAATCCTCATGCTTTAGTCTCTATCTAAGATATCTCGAATTGTGTAGATATGGTTCTGGTATACTTTAAATACACTTACATACATATATTAACGCCTTTACTTACCAATCGAGAAAGGAAGATACTATCAATTGCCTCAACACATCGTTGATTATCTACCTATATGATGATGTACATATATACATAGCTGTCAATAAACCGTAAATAATTTGCTAGACTAAACTAAAACCCAATTCCAAAACTAGCTCCAAACTAAACTAAAATCCTAATTCCCTTTTACCTTTTCGATTACGACTGTACATTAACCCGTGCACCGTCGAGAAGGTAACTGCCACCTGAGTTCCCAACTGCAACAACGTGCTAGCTCCTGTTATTTGTACATGGCAAAGTTGCAACAAGATACGCCAAGTGACTTGTCTCATTGCTGCTTCTCGGATTGAGATGGCGTGTCGCCTTTGTCCGTTGAATGGGTTAAAATGCGAAACTTGTAGAATGGTGTGATGTTTTCTGTACGAATAAGATAAATTATGTTAGGTAATATTGCTATACATTAAATTTTTAATAGGGAGTATTTGTTTTCGGTGATGGATAAACATGTTTCGTTTTTCTTAATGAGGTACTAGAATAGTGTTCTTATATACGCTGATGATGATGTTTATGATCATCTTGGATGTTACAGAGTAAGATTAGGCCTCATTTAACCTATTTTTTCATTATCAGCTCGTAAGATGTAATGTTAGTTGCACAATTACCGTGCATCGATGCTTACTAACCTCAAGAAAAGGTTTTGCTTTTCACTGTAGAAGTATACATCTTTAATACCCGAATGTATGGCGTCAACTGCTTTAATTAGTTACGTTAATGAATCCAATCTTCAGAATTTGTACAAGAAACAACTAGGTATTAACATAAATTAATATTTATTAAAAAAACATCTTCCTTAAACTCTACAAAAGCTAGAAGCAGAAACGGTGGCAACAAGCTTAAATCCTAGTCGCAATAGTGTCAAGACAACCCAATCGGGTCCTGTTTTATTTGGCTTTAGTGCAGCGACACCGCGCTGAATTCAATAAATGTATTCCCTCGGCTGACGACGCTTGGTGCATTGCGATTCAATGGAGATTCCTGCCAGTTAGAGCTGGGACGTAAATTGAATGCTAACTAGCTGCCTTTCTTACCTGTATGTAGGAGATAAGACATACGACAGTCAGATAAGACATATAACAGACAGATAGACGCTATATTGAAAAAAGGTGACGTTAGAAGAACCTATAACCGCCGAGAGTGTATAAGAAGATGTATGAATGTCAATGAAGCGAAAGTGGTCAGGATCGGGACAAATGGGGATCTGTGATCTCTGCCTACCTCTCTACAGGGAATCAGGCGTGATGTGTGTGTATGTATGTAGGAGATCATTAAGGTTTAGGGGTAAATTGTATGGGCGATTCTGTCACTAATATTTCGGGTCAATGCCTGGTCTGGTCCAATATTTATATTAGAATTGATCAACGAAGTAATTTTGACTCCAAGGTATAATCTATCCGGAAAAGGAAATATGGATATGTAGATAATTTTATTTGACCATTCATGGATTATAAAGTATCATTCTTCTTAAAAATTCATAAGTTTAATGGGTGATAGTGCAGCAAGAGGGATTAGTCAGGATCATTCTATGTGGCGATCGATAGTCTCTACCTATCCCGTTGGTGACGTAGAGGAGTGAATACATGTATAAAATATCACTCATCATAAAACAAATACATAAATATATACTCTAACCCTATCTCTTAAAAATTAAACGCTTACAACGTACCAGACTACTCGTTCATCCATCATATACCCACTAGTATTTACCTGCGAGTATGTAGTCGCAGTAAGCCCGGGAGAGGTATCCATTTGTCACTTGTGGCTGGTGGGTTTTGCTCTTATTTGCGAGACGCCATGTTCTCGCCTCGTCGCTCATTTTATCGGGAATTTGCCATTTCTGTTCCAGTCTAGAGTTTACATAGATGTAACTAGCTGATGTCTGTCTTATGTCAATAAGGGAATATTGAACTGAGGTGTTTACAGGGCATTTTTGGGAATGAAACAAGTAATTTTTCAGACACACGATTTTTAATTTTACAAGAAAACGAGACTTATATGTTTTTTTTTAAACAAAGGTAAGTAATACTTTGTTTATAAAATGTAAGCGTTTTACCATTGAAATCGGCAATTGTGTTATATTTTGGTTAAAAAATGGCGAAATTTGCCACTTTTACTAATCCACTACCAACTTACTACTGATGTTGAGATGATTTGTGTTAAACCAACGCAGTTCAATATCAGATCAGCATTAGTGACTATATAAATATCGCTCAGTGTTAAATACTAGACAATATATCCACCATACCACAAGATTCATGTGTGGAAACATTCAATTACTTTTCGCGTCTCATGAGTACAAATGGCAGTGCTCACGTGTTTTGTCTTCCTTCACTTGTTTCTCCGCAAAAGGCTTCTTGGGTTTATGTTTGCCAGATGTTGTACTTAACTAATAATGGTGCTATGAAAAATTACTATCATTTTACTATACTATGCTTGTATGTTAGGAAAGTAGCATTAAGCGTGCCTGTACAGCTAGGTATTCTCAATTAATAAATTATGCTATCAATTACGAATATATTGTACATGATAGATTCGGTTTACGTTTGTTTTTTCGTGTGCCAGGGTAGCCGTTAATATCCTTTTTTTATTCTGCTTTTATAGACGATGAGGGTCTATACTATTTTTTTTTAATTCTCTTTAGGGAATAATACATGTAAATGTCTATTTTTAATAATTAGCATGGGCAAATCTTATTTTATCATCTGTGGACTTAAATAGTGGTTACAACCGGATCTCTAATTATAATTGAAGTAAAATAATTACTGTGGATCGATCTTTACAACCAATTTAATCATAAATACTAACGAAACCGACTCCAAAAATGAGTTACCATTTTTGCAGAGCCATTTTATTTTCAATTGTAATATGGAAAATGGTTGTAGCGATCATAAAATGCAACAGATGTTGAGTTGAAATTTTTATTTTATACATTGCAAGGGATTAGGGCTCCGCGCTTGGGCTATTATTCTTCAGTTTAAGAGTTGTGGGCAATAACTTGAAATGTGAAATTGAAAATCTTTATTCTTCTGAAAAATATACTTGTACTTGGTAGGCGGTTGTGTAATATTTTGTTTGTGTTCTGAATCACACGATGAGAGTTATAGTAAGTAATTCGGGATCATTGAGTAGTTTTACAAACATAGAATGGGTGTATGCTTGCTGTGTATGAAGGGTATAAAAATAGTCATTTGTTTTGTTGTAAATTAATTAACAATACTTCGAACTCGTTTGAAGAAATATCGAACATTACACCTTGAATTACTCTTCTTTTTTCTGTACTCTTTAGAATAAAAATTTTATCGACACGTATTTATCAAATTATTCTTGCCATAATAACCTATCTAGTGAATTAATTACATTACAAACACATCACCCCTTCTTTCATTCGCCAGAACAGCAAACAGCTAAGAAAGCGCATTCGGGAACAGGTCGTAATACCTACGTGAGTGTTCCCACGGGTTTCACAAATTAAGCTAAAAAACGTGGCATCAGCCCACGTGCTTCGCTCGTAAAGTGCGAAATGCAATTTTGAAAATTCACCTTAACCACGTTTCGTTAGAGCTACAATTTTAATCCGGACTAACACCCATGAATAGAGTTGAAGTTATGTCTGGAAATGACAGCGTTATTAGTTCTGGGAGCGGTGGGTCCCTGGCTATGTTTTGCTGAATAAATTGACCTGTGGTGTTAGGATTCATGTTTACGTATGATATGGACATGCGAGGATACATTCATAAAGCAACATAAATGTGAAAGGAAATGGAGCGACGTTTTGAAACAAAAGATTCGGAAACTTTGATGTACTTGGAATGGGCTAGCAACCTATATTCATGCGAAAAAGAGATGGAGGAGATATTTTTATGTGTCTATGGTTCTGTGCACCCTGAAAAGGATTACAACACATGTATGTATGTGTCTTTATACTTGATGCAATTCTTCTGAGAAATTTATTATAACTAAATATACTTAAGAAATCCTGACTCCTTTCGGTAGGTATGACTGTACACACTGACAAATGACCTGACATGTTAACACGATTTAATGAAAAGTAGCTTCAATATGATATCACAATCATAATTCTCATGCGTATCTAACATATTATTAGAACCCTCACTCCATCTATTGAAAAAAGATTGTACCAAAGCTACAATCTGTCGAAATAGGTCCCAATTTATAAGAGTACTAAGGCCCGTTCACGCCATTCCCAATAAGTGCCTCTTAGGCGCAGGAATTGATGGCGAGTGGGCGTTCCTCCATTGCACACTTCCCTCTAATATCCTCACGGAGTCATCCTTTAAAAAAGGTCCGCAATTCCTTACTACGACCCTTTCCATATTTGATAAACGGCTCCACTGATCGCGCTATTGCCTCCTTCACTCAGTTGGCACAGATGAAATAAAGTACAGAACAATGCCAATAGTATTTACTGAGCAATTTTTATTTTTAATTTTACATGTCAACTTATATCACGCACCGTTAGACAAAGCTAAGAGACATCATTTGTGGTCAACTGTAGAAATACTATTGCAGTTGTCGATATAAAATATCGGTGAAATGTGACTTGACTAATGTTTCATTCCATTTAAGTTCCAACGGACTTAAGTGGTCAAATGGAAGGATTGTCATACTTATAACTGGTGAAATAATAATACCACTATATGTATAACCCACAATAGCAATGGACTTGATCAATTATTATACTATTTACAACTAATTCGCCGTACAGTAAACGAAACTTGTAAATCAGTAATGATATCACTACATGCTTTCTTTGTCCCTATGTTCCTTTGTATGCTTAAATCTTTGAAACTACGCAACGGATTTTGATGCGGTTTTTTTTAATAGATAGAGTGATTCAAGAGGAAGGTTTATATGCATAATAACATCCATTAAATAGTGGAGTAGGCTATATATTTTATACCCGTGCGAAGCCAGAGCGGGTCGCTAGTATTTTATAATACCAGCGTTTGCTCTACAACGTAACTGTACCACTGACTCTGTGCCCATACATTTTGTCGAATGGGTAGGATTTGATAAAATCTCGTCATGGGACAAATTTGTGTGTGACGAGTGCCCAACCCTACAACCCTTGATCATTCGCTATCCCTTAGATAAGGTATGGGACACGCCATGTATTGCTTTGAACGGAGTGTTTAGGATACTATAGGTATTGAGAATTGGCGATATCGATAGTTTAGGACTAAATACATTATTTAAGAAGAGTGACGTAACTATAGTAATTCCTTTTAAGAAAATAGTGCTGTCATCATGTCGCCATGATTTTATCAATGAGATTTTTCTGACGACCTCCGTGGCGCGATTGGTGACCTGAACGCTAATTGTGAGGTCCCGGGTTCGATTCCCTGTGGAAGCAGAGTTAAGAACTACGCTTTTCTGCTGCTATTCAGTCTGGTTGTTGATTTTATATGCTTTATATGTATTTGTCTAAATATAATATGTAAATATTTCTTACATATACGTTCACTAATACCCTTAACACAAGTCTTAAATGAACTTACCAAGGGGATAGTTCAATTGGTGTAATAATGTCCTAATTATTACTATGTTATAACGGTTGTTTGTTATTGGTCAATGAGACTTCTTTTTCTTTAACTAACATCTCATTGGCCAGTTTTACATCTGAATATCATGACGTCACTATTTACTGAACGCGAATAGCCTATAGTACTTATAAGAGCCGAGTGTGTATGAGGTATGTAAATATGAATAAAGTGGAGGTAGGTTTTTAGAGTTGGAGAATATTTAGATACTTTATCTGCGCTTATCAAACTGTAGCGACACGGACAAGACATGCATTTAGGTATGTGTAATTCAAGCATGAATTAGTACAAATTCTTTTAAAATATAAAAAAAAACCTAAGCGTGATATTTTAATTACATTTATTTCGCTATATGAATGATCCCTATTGCCTCAGGTTTTATAAATAGACGCCACATGAGTAACAAAGAGTAGTTTAGTTACAAACAGAATTTTATCTTATGGAAGTTAGCCGGGTGTGAGAAAAAGTGTTTGTCAGAATCGGGACAGATGGGAATCCGTGATCTCTGGCTCTACAGGGATGATTGTCTATGATGTGTATGTGAGTATGTAAGTTCTGTAATCAGAAATGGTATACGAAGAATCCATTACACCTTCAGATCCATATCTAGATTACAGTAGTAATGAAATAATCCAACTGTAACCTACATATTTCCGTAGGCAAACGATTACTTACTATTCCGAGCTACTATTTAATATGTAAACAACTAGTACTAACAACTAGTTCTGTTGAAATGAAACGTAAAAAAATCTTTATAAACAAACTATGTTCATAACAGTATGCATAAATCTTTCCTTACAAAACTATCAGACTGTTCCATAACTTTTCTCATGAACAGCGCCATCTAGCGGTAACCCGTGCCGTGACATTTGGCCAATGATACAATATTTATCTAACAATATTTATGGCTTTCCCGACATCCACGCACTTTTCCGCCCTGGAACCTTTCGTATTTTCGGTCTTCCGTATTTTATTCATGCTCTGTCACAATATAGATTTACGGCCGTCGCTTCCTAACTTATGGCATATTGTATGCCTAAGAAATATGTCGGTGCCGATATTTAAATTCTCAGTGGTCGTTTGTCATAAATAGGTCATGTTAGAGAACTGGTGGGAAGTTATTTATGGGCTTAAGGAGTATATTTTAATATAAATAGGGCATTGAATATCTGGTATCTTCGCAATGTTATAATTTACTTAGCGATGCTTATAATGCCACACGATAGCTCTATTTCCCTACAGATGAGTATACAGGAATCACGGATACCATTTTAACCCGATGCTGCCTAAGCTAAATCTCTTACATACATACTTGATGATCTTATGTATTTTTATCACTTTTTCAGTATATCGTATATTTAATCGTCATAAATCTTATTATGTCAATCGCTACATAACCGCCCTTCCACCTCGACCAAATACGTATATCAACATTCATCCGCATATGTCCAATCTATAGCTTGCGAAAAAAAGCAAACACTTTTACAACTAACCTTAGCAGAGTAGTCAATGGTTCGGCTGCCCATCTCCGTAATCGCGGAGGTAGTACTTCTAACCTCCGTTTACCTACAACTTGTTATAATAAGTTAATTCTATCACTTGCTTCACTTAGCACTTAGTTGCAAGTGGATAATTCGATTAGGCGAATGCAGGTTAAGTTGAGTGCTCATTTGAGTTGAGTACATTAGCTGTTATGTCATGTCACACGTAAGATGATGTCGTTGTTGTACATACATACAGATACATTCACGTCCTTAAATGTCTTTCAGGTTGGACAGAACCTCGGAGACATTATATCTGCTAGATCACTTTAAGCGTAAATTTTGGGTTGTCATAGCATGTATCGAACATTGGTTACAGGTGGCTAGCCCATCGTCCAATAGATTGCATTAATCCCTAGTCCTTTAGTCACATACAACATGCTGTGAAGAACGGCAGCTAGTTAACATTGTTTTAACGTCTCTGACTAGGACAGCCAAAAGTATAAAATGTATTTTTATATCTCTAGTCTTTGCTAGTTGCTAATTAGATTGGAAGATAAATGCTGACTAGTTGACTTTTCCCCCTACTTGCTGTAAAAGGGGAGATACTTAAGGTAGTATTATATTATCTGTGCTTAAAGGTTGATAGATAAAATGAGACTAATATTTCACAGACATATCGACAGTTATGGTAACCGATACAATCTCTCATATTTCTTATAAGTTCTATCCATTTTGAAAGATATAAGAACGATATAACTACATACTTTAATTAAACCGGATTTTAATATACAATTTGAGCGTTACCTTCCGATACGCCATTTAATTAAGACGCCCCCTGGCGGTTACTTTACGAACTAATCCTTGTTAAGGCTGTTGCCGTTAAAGGTAATGTTTAGCATGCTCCTAATGAGGTGCCTTTATTAATATTTGCATGTCTTTAAGAAGCTATTTTGCTTTATCCGATCTTTAGAACAAATCCGGTAGAAGACGTGAATGGAATGAAACCAGTGGATTATGTGTCGGTAAGTAAGTTGAGTAACTCAAATACGGATACATTATAGTTCTTTTTTATTGGTTATGTATGAAAAAAGTTGCTAAGAAATAGAAGATTATTAATCTTGATAAATAGATGATTGCAGCCGCTAATCGGTCACGACAAAATTCTACATCGATACGTATTATTGATGATTGACATGACGTTAACGAATGACTATAATTAACCCGTGCTATCCTGAGACGTAAAAAGATTGTTAACTAGCTGCCGTTATTCCCGGGATGTCGTAAACGGTGACTAAGGGACTAAAGGTATATGGAATTTATTGAGCTACAGACTAGTCATCAATGTTCTATATGACATCACGACCCCAGTATTAAGCTTAAAATGACCTAAAATATATTGTATCTTCTAAGTTCTGTCGACCCCGGCGTGTATTAAAAGACATGTACGTATGATTAACATTTTAGGTGGCCTTGGTTTTTATTTTCATTTGATTACAAAATACAAAAGATAATTTCTTTATAATGTTATTTAAGCACGAGCGAAACAACTGCGTGAAAAGTTAATTTTGCCAAAAGAAAACGCTAACAAACTTTTGTACGCCTATAAGACGTCTCAGTAAATGTGTTTGGGAATGTTTCGCAAATGTTTTTATTGAGTTCTCGACTTTGTTCCAGATTTGCCGCAAAATAATGTATTCCGGAGACGGTTACTTTAATTACAGATCAATTGTTGTTTATGTGACAGTCTAAAAGTTATAAAGAGTGTATTAAAAGTTTAGTAATGGCTCAGATATAAAAATACTATACTAATATAGAATTAGGTTATCTCTTACGAAGTGTAAGTTTGCTTCTTTAATATGGTTTAGTTTACATCCAAATCCCTAAGTACATCCGCTTAAAAATTACATAGATTCTACAAAACTAATCACTTGACAAGTTCATAATATTATGAATGAATTTGTTAAGGGCCTCTACTACACGTCCAAATAGGTTAAGACTATCGATCTCCACCTTGAAAAATCCTAACAGATCAATCTAGCTATACTATCTATCACCACCTCTAATGATCCTGACAGATCTATCTAGCCTTAAACCCATTAAACTTCTCTTGTCTCATAGCCAATTAAACATCAACAATCAAGTCGAAGCACTCGACATAAAATATAATTTTCCTTAAAAATCCAAAAGAGGGAGCTTTGTTCCGTTCGTAGCTTTAAAATGAAAAGGGTATCCGCTGGGACTTAGGTTCAAATTAATTTCTTGGGCACGTCCGACCGCTGCATTTCATTTAGACTCTTTTTAGTGCAGTTGAAGGTTGCCGAGACTGATCGAAAGGTACGGGGTACGGAATTAAATGAAAATATTGTAGAATGGGTATGAAATGTTTTTGTACAGATGATTTTTTCTTTCTTTCTATGAAGCATTGTCTGAATTGTTTATGTATATATGTCATGTATTTGATCACGTTTTGAGTCTTTATACGCGTTGGATATATTACCTGGTGTTTAGATAATAAAAAAGCAATGTTTTAGAGTCACGAGGCTTGGTAAGGAATAACGACTAATACCTTGTCTTTAGTTGCACTACAAAAATAATATATTGAAATATAACAGGTAAGTTACAATAGAATCGCAATAACATTGAAATAAACCACTTGAATATAATATAGTCACCAAACAAACTTCTGCTATCTTTCACATATTTCTAATGTATATTACTGTAATTTTCAAACGAAATCAGTTAATTTCTATTCCCGTTTTTAATTTTCCTTTGTTTTCATTAAATTGTCTGCATTTTCCAACCACAAAGTGTGGATTAGGTAAAAGTGGCCCACGGCCCATTCCATTGCATTGCGATGCAACAAGATAAACGACCCATTGGGATGTACCACATGTCCACGTGAAACTTACTTGGAATTTGTAACTTATTTTTAAACTTTAAGTTAAGAATATATTGGTGTAAATATTTCTGTTGTTTTGTTGGATAATCATTGTAGAGATGAGAAGAAATATGGCTGAGAGAAATAAGAGATAAGCCAAAAAAAATATTTTGAGTAACATTAAAAATTTGCAGGTAGCAAACATTTTACTCATAGCTTACCCACTTAATCAATATGTAGCATTTTGTTATAAAAATAAAGAAACATAAATCATTTAAAATATTGCCTTTTTCATCCAAAGTCCTATAAATTGAAACAGAATTTTTAGGACACCAATTCAAATAGAGAGGCCAATCCCGCGGCCATATTCAATTTTTTTTCAAAAATAGAACACTGACAACACAATATTGTTGAGCGTTGGATTCAGTTGGAATTGCTAAGCCTCAATGCCACAGGCATCCGTTATTCTGTTTGTACCTTTTCAAGTTTCACTGTGATACAGATATTCAGAGAGATTTCTATTCAATACCTATGTCTCTTTTTGAATTTATACTACACCGACAACGACTATGATTCAATTATTGGTGTGTATCTAAGCGTCGTAGTATGCTTCGTATACAACTATTGTGACATGATTGCTTAAGCAAAATGTATAATTACATAAAGGCCACGACGTCCCTAAAGGGACGTCCCTAAGACTATCGATGGCCACCTGGACTGATCTTGACAAATCTCTCTTGCTTCACTCACACCTAATAACCTTCTCATGGATGCTCTTCAATTCTTCACGTACACCCGTACCCTGCGTGTTTTATTTTGATTCGTGCCGATATGGTTATAACATATAAATTTCATTTATACGTAATTAATTTTAACTAAAGTTTGTCGACGAAGTAAGGTTAGTTTCTCCCCCTTTATGAAGTATGAGTGAAGTGCAGAATTCTAGTGAATTACAAAATCTGTATTAGAATGTCTTCCACGTTTTCACATACAGATTTTCAATCCATCACTTTTTCTACTATCAAAGATTCTATTGAATCGCGTTTTCACATACAGGTTGTCAATCCATCACTTATTCTACAACTGACTTCAACAGATTCTATATGAACGATAGGCTAGTCACTGAAGCAAATAAAATACGCCATAATGCTAAACACCGTTGCGATGTCAAGCTAAATTGCATCCGGTGAATAAGCCTGTTATATAAATTGGCTTAATGCCCCAGAATAGCCCGTCCTTCCAGCGCCGTTGCGGTTCTCCAGCTCAGCTGGATATGAATTTACCAGCATAACCAGTGCTGCAGACTGGAGGGGTACCGTGGTTTTAAAAGTCAACGGTATATGAGGAACATTTTTGAGAGATTCGCGATTTTAATTCCATTGCAAATGGTCATGTGTCAACGTCGGGTAACAAAGGGAATACTTTGTTTATAAAAATTACGATAAGTCCCGTTTTTCTTGTAAAATAAATACTATTGATCTCTAGTGTGCATGTGAATAGAGTAAGGAAAAGGTGCATGATTTCGTGAAACTGAGACTTTTGGAAAATTATGCTTTGATGTGAAAAGTGGTCGTAGAAAGAGCAAAAATTCAGATTTTTTGATGCAGCATAATGCTCATAGGTTAACTGTTTCATTGTTCTGTTCATAATTCTGATAAGTTCTGCGACATAGTGTTTTATAAAAATATTAATCAATCAATTATACACTGTAAATAACCAATTATTAGCTTGTTACACCCATACAAAGCTAATACACGTCTTTATATCTAAATAATGATAATGATAAAGTAGATTTTCTGTAACCACATATGATTTACTTTGCAATTATAGAGATAGACACGCCAACCTTTGGCTTGATGAAAGATTGTTGATCGAAAAGGAAAGGAGAATTTTTAACTACAACGCTACAGTTAACGGCAATGAAGCGTATATTATGTGTATTATCTAAGTAGTTCTCTTAGTCCATAGTACCACCCCAATAGCCTCCCAAGACAAGAGTTGCAGTTGTAAAGCGCCCCCTCTCGGTCGCCTAACGAACCTAATTGAGAAACATTACAAACAGGTGTAGCACCAAATTAAATAACTTTTCACTTGCGGACCCCCAGGGTGATATAAAAGTTGTGCAGGTTGCATGTAAGCATTCTTTGTATGTTGTTCCTATATAATGCACTACATCTGGTTTATGTATCATAAGTTAGTGTTGTTTTGAAGTTCATATACATACAAACATCTGCTTTGTTTTAATTGGTCAACATTTTATTGAATCTAGATTATGTAATCTGAAATTACACGCGAAAGAAATGGTGATTAATAAAATTGTTTTAATATAATAACCTCTTTACTTGTATGAATTCAATTGATTACGAAATTGTAGCAGATGTATTAGTTTTAAAAATTTTCGTTTACTATGTTAGACATAATATTATGTACCATCTTTCTTTAGGTAAATTTGGTAACTATGTATGCTTTTATTCTACGTTGAATGATGCTATTTATTCTACATTTCTACATTAGAAGATGTAATTTTACTGTATTTTATACTTACTTCTTTCTAATTGTGCATGGTTAGCCCGTTTGGAAAGAAAATAATATATTGTATTATATTGAAGTTTACTATTCTACAATGATTTATCATAAACAAATATTTATCAATACCATGGACTTGCATCTTATCAACAGCATTGTCTTTGACACAAACATTTATTTGATATAAAATTTTGTCTCCCAAAAAATATTGTTGTAAATCTAAAAAATTGGTGTTCTTTTAGTAAAAAAAATAAGTTATCTAAAACTGGAGCCTTTATTTCAATGCGATGACCATTCTCGCAAAAAACTCAGACCAAATTGTTTTAATAAGTGATCAAATGTCACCTTTGGGCCACTGTTTGGATATTCTTACATGATTTTAAAATAAAGAAAAGGACACTCATAAATAAGGTAAAGTTCGTTTGTAACATACATGTTATACCTACATACATACGCTTATCCTTATACGTAGAGATCACGGATAACAATTTTGTCGATCCAAGCAAAATACTTTCGCTTCATTGACATCCATACTCTCTCATACTTATATGCCAGGCAGATATAGGGGTTTTTTCTGTTTCTCCCTGTGTTGAAAGTGTCATGGATTTTCGTGATTTTCATCGTATATAAACATTCTTTTTCTTATTTACGTTTGTTTGTTTCTGTTTTCCTTGAATGGCATGGAATATTTGAATTACATACGTTGATGCACAGTTGCACTCGTGACAAAGCATAGGAATTACTGTTGATAATAAAAATGAGTATTCTTATCCAGATGTTATATGTATATTTTATAGAATATGAAATAAATTATTCATCTACATTTTCTTAAAACCCTATTCTTAATCAATGCACACCACTTATTAACTCTTTTATAACTTTTATTGTCTACTTACAGTGAACAAAGATGTTTCTTCCTTACCTTCTAACATTCCTCACCTATTTTCATGCTACCTCTTTAACCATCTACCACCTTTGTTTTAGCCAAACCGAATAATGACAAGGCAGTGTCAATGTCCTTGCACTTGTTTTTGCTACTCCCAAGATGTGACTAAAAGGCGACCACTTCTGAGAGGCGTCAACCACGCCTACACGGGAAGACCTAAACACCTAATATCTAGACGCAACAGATGCCCTATAACCTACCGTTCCCGGCATTACACTCCACCCAGCTTTTATCGAGCAGTAAGCACTGAATTACGCCCACTAAGCAAAGAATACCGCCCACCAAGCAAAGAGCACCGCCAACCAAGCAAAGAATACTGCCAACCAAGCAAAGAATACTGTCAACCAAGCAAAGAACACCGCCAACCAATCAAAGAATACCGACCACCAAGCAAAGAATACTGCCAACCAAGCAAAGAACACCGCCAACCAAGCAAAGAATACTGCCAACCAAGCAAAGAATACCGACCACCAAGCAAAGAATACCGTTCAAGAAGCAAAGAATACCGTTCTAGAAGCAAAGAATACCTCGCGCGAAGCAAGGGATACCGCTCAAAAAGTAAATATTACCGAAAACCAAGCAAACATTATCATCACTCAACAAGCAGCCTAGAAATGAGTAATGATGGAGATCATGAATGTATAGTAAAAAAGAAGTTAACCCCTTCTCCTAGTGCACAGAATCGCAAAACTTTTTGGAGCCTATGTATGAATAAGTTGCGGAATCTGTTGCCTTAATGATGAGAATGATTGAACAGAATGTTGTATAGTGGATTTTGTGGGCAGTTTTAGTGATTTGGTTTTATAAAATCCGTTTTATATAACGTTTGTTCTTGTTTTCTTTAATTTAAATACAAGAAGGTATGGTAAAGACTAGATTTGGGAACTAAAGGTACCGGATTCGATTCCCTGTCTCCACTAGGAATGGAAGTTTCTAGTATTATAAAAAAACTTTATATTTTCGCAAACTACTTAATACATTATTTACGAGGGGATGAAATACATACCTATTCTTCGGAATAAGCATCACTGCTTGCCTCTAACAAACACTACAATTCCTGTCACATCGTGCTAACTATCAAGTGCAACTGATTAAATCTCTGCCTACCATTTAGATAACAGTCTCATTGTACTCTATCGGGTTTCCTTAATATCGATCAAGTGATTCGTGGCGAGTAGTGTCTGTTTCCCTGGAATGGCGATATCGCGTTCCAACAATCTCTTAGCGAATCGTATCGTATCGGAAATTGAATTTCCTGCGCCCATCACTGGCAGTTCTGCAACTAATGGAACGCAGTGACGACCGTTTTTGGCTATTTGGTTTACTAATATTACAAATGTGCTTCAGGATAACTGTGAGGGAAAGAAAGGAGCTTGAATAGCCATATAATATTGTAGGAAGTTTGAGTGACTGTCCTGTGATAGTCTGGAACTTAAAATAATGCTAACTTACTGCCGTTTTGGCATGTCGTAATAAGTAACTAAGGGACTTCTATGACATCGCAACCAAGCTAACAAATGCTAAAAAGTGACCTAGGACCAATTGTCCATTATGTTAACGCAAGCCAATAATACATGCTAAAAAGTGTCCTAGGAGATATTATATGTCCGAGGTTTTGTCTACTCCGAAAGTTATTAAAACACTTTAAATAATAATAATAAATAATATATATATATATAAATAATAAAATAAATATAATATATATAATATACTATAAATAATATATATTAATGCATATGTAAATGAGCGACTGTATGACACGTATTTTATTACTGTTATTATTATATCACACGATTTGAAAAATAACATCTAGAATTGACAGTTTAGAAAACTCTTTCCGTATACACTGAGCTACTCTTTCGTTTTACTTGAACGTAAATATATATTTTTACTTACTACCTTGTAAGTACGAGTTCAGTTACAGCTGAGTTTCACTCGGCTACAGTTAGCGTTTTGCCGAAACGAACTTAGGAAGTTTCCAACTAGAATAACAAATGTAAATGTTATGCAAGCGAGTTGGGGTTCAGGTCCCGATTATGAATGTTAGAGCGTCATTCTAACTGAAATCTCGAGCAGCGGCTGCGAACTTTGAAGGAATAATGAATTTGTTGACGAACTACCCGAATTAAGGGCACGGTTGTTCGTAATGAGTACGAACTCTGGGTTTCTTGTAAGAGAATTGAATATGGGATCTACTACATAGATAGATATACGTTTCTCGTCTATTATTCTTAAATAGATAGAATAATTGTTAATGAATAATCTTAGGTTCTATTTTTGGTTTAATTGAGAATTTTGGTGGAAAAGTGGCTGATAAAATAAAACCTATTTAATTTGTCACATTTTACGACTGTCATCGATTAAAATGGGAATGGGCTTGAACCGATTCTCAAATGCAGACAAACATTAACAAAATCAAATTATTTTATTAAATAACAAAATGTAAAAAATATCAGTGTTTGTATATATACGCATTAACAAACCTAATCAACTATCAAGTGGCTGATGACATTTTATCTGAAACATTCGGCCGGGCCCCCATTACCTATTCCGTGCAGCCCACATTCCTTGTTTACTAGCCATAGAGGCAGGCGGGATCATTACCGATTCTCGTCGCCTATCAAGGCTGCCCAGGGTCATAAATATCAGGGTGTCGGCCCCAGATTGCCCGGTTATAAATGAAGGGTTGCCGGAAATTAGGGTTTTTTATGACGTCACCCCGAGGTTGTAAACAATTTTTCTTCCCGTCAAGTGACGTGGTGCAAGTCTGCGGAGGTTTTATGGCGGGCCTGTCATTCGCGACACTGACGCTTCAAGTTGTGACACGCTGATAAAAGTTTATGGGTGTCACAAAACGTCGTTGTGACTTACTCGCTTTGCGCTGTGCTTTGATGTTTGATGATGTCGTGAATTTTGCTGGGTGGGAGTTGGGCTGTTTTTATTTGCAACCTTTTGTTTTTCTGCTGGTGTGGGCTTGAAAGAACTTAATCAGCTGCCTTGGTGTAAGTATGGAAAAGTTGACAGTATTTTGTTGTACACCTGTAAGTTAATTGTGTAGGTAAACATGTTTGGTTATCTTCTGAATATCCTATATAATAAATAACTAAATAAATATTTCGTAAGGCTCATGTTTATTATCACACTCAGACGATTGACAGAGTTAAATGAGATAGTGTTATAAGTGCCAGTTCATAGTCTAGGGCTCAAAACAGAGCCTAAAAGATGACATATAGAAAATAAAAACATACTAACGACACTTTAAGAAATTAAATCCGTAACTTCAAAGTAGATCCTTAGGAGCTCAACCCGATTCCGCCATCAAAGCACATAATCACACATGGCATAACGTAGACCCAACACTATACTGAGCGAGTAAATATTCAGCCATAGTGTTACTACCCAGTTACGTCCCTAGGGGCCATATCTCATAATTAACAAAGTTAGGAAAGGCCGTTTTGTTCAAATACCCTCATTTCACTTGCTAAAACATGAAGGTAGTTCGCGAAATGCTCTTAGCAACCTAATTATGACATAGAGGCAAAGCTCTCGCTCGTAAACCGTGTAATGTGGTCCATGATCCTAGCCTAAGAGGTTTGTTACATACTGTTGAGTTTTAATGAGTACGAGAGATTTTTTAATGTAGCTAATTTTTAAATTTAATATTTCAGTTTTAATGTTAAATCGTAATAGGGAGACAATATTTAATATTATTTAATGGAATAATCTGAATTCTGTGACTTAAAGCAATAGGATTGCGATTATCACATTTTACTTTTCTGAATAAGTATGGTAATAGAGAATGCATATGACCAATGACCGAATATTGCTGGCATAAGCTAATTATGGGAGACAAATTTTGATTCAATTTAAATTTGTTCAATCGTGAGTATACTAAAATATTCGACTTCCAAACATACGTACATATACATACGTCCTTATAGTAAAGTGCATTACCATTATGCCCGATTCACTGACATCACGGATCCACTTTCGCTTCATAAAAATCCTACGCATACAGAGAAAAGTACTTATAAAGCAAAATAACCTTTCCATTTCTCTCACTTGCGACAGTTCCTTCATTTATTGTCCGCGTCTGTTAAATTGTTTTCTTTCAATTTCTCGAATGGCTCGTGCCGACATCTTCACTTAAACGAAGGAGGTTTCGATCTAATTGGACCTCTTTTGTTGTTACCTTTTTGGAGTGTTTATTGTCTTGTCGCCTTTGTTCATTGTTCTGTTGTACAGTTGCTTAGAAATAGATTTAGATTCTCACTAGGAGTTATTTCAGTAAGTTTTAAGAAAAAGGGGATGTTTTTCATTTAGATACATAAATTACAGTACGCTAACGGTCACGGTAAACATCATGAGGAAACCTACCTATACCTTGAGATAGGTAATAGCCAGTGCCTGCATATGGCGATAAGGTTCACCGCCTATCACGTTGGACGCTGTCTAACAAGTGAAACGCGGGCTACGATAGGCCCTTCCTTATCCTGTCTTCGAAATTTCTGAGAATGACACTCAAGCCTCTGACTACTCCTACACAATAAAAAAACAGAGTTTGAAGCGTATGTTATGTTATGTGGGATGTACAAATACGATATCACCTTCAATTGTAAATTACATGTCGCTTATCGTTCCAGCAAGTCAAAAATAGTACATACAGTAACCTATCATCATCACTTCGATAGATATGTTGAACTCTAATACATTATGTCACAAAATCTCTCTACATAGAAAAATCAAACGATATGCATGTTTATATATATTTTCATCACTTGCGTCTTTCCAGTGCAATAACTCCAAATTCCCACAGATCTGCAAAGGTCGACATTAAGATAAACATCCAATAAAGATAACCACAAGCAGCGGCGTTTAACAGACTTCATTTCTAACCCTGAGACCATAAATTGTGCCTAATGAACCCCCATTACCAAGAAGATGGCTTCAAAGTCTTTACAGGCAAACGCTTACACTCAAAATTGAATGTTTGGGCCCATTGAAACACTTCCAAGGGTGTTTACTTTTGTAGGGCCCTTAATGGTGCATTGGTGTATCTTTTCCTTAAGGTTCTGTTTGAATCAGATGGTTTGGGATGTGAGAAAAGTTAGTAGATGACCTTTTTCTGGAAAACAGATGTATTAAAATAATATATGTGTGTGTGTATTGGGATTTGGGTTACCTCGGTCATTCTAGGAGTAAATACACAATTTTGTATTCTAGTTTGTGAATACAACATTATGTGACTATTTTTGTCGTCTAATGTTACGTTTCATTTACTGTATCTTACCCTGAAAATAGGGCACTTGCAGTCTAAGGGAGACTTCCGGTAAAATCAAGAGTTATTGTAAAAGACAAATTGAATTCCAAACGTATGTATTACTACTACAAAGAGTTAGTAACGAAAATTCACATTGGGTAAGGTTATCAGATGAAACTTACATCAAACTACTAACAGCCATACATAGTGAGTGATGATTCCAAGCTTCCACACAAGTAATTATCTCACGACCTCAAAATCTGTTAACAACAAAACAAACCCCGCCCATTAGCGAACTAATCCCGCTTTCATGGTCCCAAACACAATAAGTCCATTTACGCGCATTTGTGCTACCAACGGTTTGAATTCGTTTGCCTCGCTAATTGCAGTTGGCAAGTACAGATGGCATTAGTCAAAATTACTGTTTGCAGTCTATACGTCACTGGAGGGCTGTTAAGGAGTTGAGGAAAGGGTTTGAAGGGATCTGGGATGCTTTTTGGGTTGCTGGATGAAGTTAGGGCTAGGGAACATGATAGCTTACGACTTTATGTAAATTAATTATTCAATATTGAAAAAAAAGGTTACATAAGGTACTATTTAACGCATTCTTGATTATTGTCAGTTGAACTTCTCTAAGCTATGACTTAATATGTTAAAGACTTAATATCTATTGCTATACCAATGTGGGATTTGAGCTGGACGTAAGCAATTGCCTTCTTTCCGGCATATCAAAGGATCTGACTAAAAACTAACGGCTTCAACATTATTCCTATTTTTTTACATATTTTTATCGAAGACTCTCTTTATCTTTTAACTGTAATAAGATATCATTATTTGTATACACCAAACACTACATCTTAAGATCTCATCCATTCTTTAATACAACCTCAATTTTAAGCAATTTCGAAGCCCCACCCTTATTCTGTTTCGGCCGCGATATTTTAATTAAAACAATAATTACAACAGTTAGACTTGGTGAAGTTGGGTTCGCCCAGTGTTGAGTAACTTTGCTCCAGTTCGGTGTTTGGACGACTTTCTTACCTTTGTGGGGTGCTTTGTTGTTTATTTGCTTCGGTTTACTTGGTGTAGGTTAATAGAATCCAATTATCTTGATATGGACTTATGTGAAGGACTGTGATGTACTTTACCCTAGCTGTTCCCGTTGGATAAGAATTATATTTCAATTTAAAATGAAATGAAATGCTTTGAAATGGATTGATTTTTATTCTATACAAAGATCACGTATTATTCACGATTTACGTACGATAATACACTATTGAAATCACGTATTGAAACTCAAAGAAAAATGTTTGAACATGAATAATTGTCATTATGATACGTAATCACATCCTTAAATTATATTTGTTAGGACATACTACCTGGATCTATAGTGACAAAATTTTGTTAGTTCTCTAAATAACTCACATAACTAGTAATACTATTGCATATAATTGTACATTTTAATTATAATACTGCGGTATATTAATTACTGACCGCTGCTGTCACTTTGTGCTGACTGAAAATATGCCATTGTTATGAGCAACTTTCAAAAAAAGAATGTAAAAGTATGTCTGCAATGGATTGGGCAAATCTCATTTGAGAAAGCCTTCGAAAGGGTCAGTAAAAACAAGAAGGACAGACAGAAGACAGAACGTTATGAATATCGCGACCGAATTGCCAACGAATATTGGCAGGGGATACTTTTACGATGTGTCCGAAGCTTTTGCGAAATAAAATACGGATTTGTAATAACTCTATTAAAGAAGAGCGGTTTTATGGACGGTTTTGATTTGTTTACATGAGGTTTTTTACGTTATGTACATACTAAGAAGGTTGTAGAATTTTGTTATAATTACGACGACGAAATATTCACGTAGTTTTTTACTAAACAGATATTTATTAATGTCTGCTCGATCATAGTTATTGATATGGTTATTAGGTATTATTTGGTTATAGGCAATAACTTCTTTCATATGCCTTCATTAATGATAAGGAAGAATCAGTCAGTTTCCCACTATACCTTTTCCTTCCACACTTCCCAAGACATTGTTTGATTGCATAGAATTGCGGGGTAGTCACGAATCTCCAGTGTAAACTCGTACAGGATTGTCAGAGATGTCATGAACTACCGAGGTCACTACGAACACCTTTTTAAATTTTATTGTTTTACATTCTAGCCCTAGTGTATACTAGAACGCAGTATTGTCACTTAACCTGACTGTTTACCCATCAAACCTTGCCTCCCTTTTAAAACAATAACTTGACCAAGGCACTCAGCATTCAGCCAAGGCAGAGTGGCAACTTTTAATTGTTTACGTTGCGAACTTTGTTGGGCAACAAGAAATGACATTTTATGAGTCAAGTTCCTCTGGGCAACTTTTAAGTTACGCAAGTACCCCTGAAAGGGCTCTAATTCATAGCACGGCTTGCGGTTATCGTCTGCTCGCCTGATTAATGGAAAATACTTTGTCTTAGTGCGAGGAATGGGTTAAGTTAGTGCTTGCAAGCGTTTAAGTTTAAGCTTAGCGCTTGGGAATAAGTTAGTGTTCTTTTCCGGACTTAGGAACTGACTGCATTAGATTTTTACGTCGTAAAGAGATGTATGGCAGGAATTTGTAAGCGGTGATGGATAATAAATCACGTTGGTTACTAGTGAGTGGCTTAACATAATCGTAACTTCAACAATAAGCATTTCAATTCCATTCTAAGATTTCTAACCTCACCTCTCTTGAATAACTCACAGTAAGATGCATATACTTTTTGTATTATATATATTGACTTACACTTGTCTGTCAAAAGTTTGCTCAACCATATCCCTAATGTATGCAATGAAAGAAAGAAAAACATTACAATGGAGTATAAGACTTCATCAAAGCTACTTTTCACCTTAATACTCACACCAGACACATACTATACTCGCTACTCATAGCTTATTCCCAACAATGTCTATCTTTCACCACTTTATATAATAGGATCGCGTGTAAATTCGGCCCAATCTCGCTGGCTCTTGATTAGAATAAATGCGACAGTAGCGGTGTGGCGGGATGTCGTTTAATTAAATCCGCTTATCTGATCAACATCCATTGTGGGACTGAGTTAGGGCGAGATTGTTTGGCGAATTGAATCGCGGATTTTCCTATTAAAATTTTTACGCTGCAACCGCGGTTTAAGTGATAACATCGCGGAGATTGCTGGGTTTGGCTAAATTAATTTTGTTCAAAGATTTATTGTAAATAGAATCTATGGTTGTAGCTGCTTGTGGATTCTTTAATACGCGTTGTGAAACAACTATCAGCAGAAAGTTAGTGTCCAATGTCACAAATAATGTCCAAGTCGCCACGTATAGAAGCTAACTATTATGAAGAATAACCAGATTTCTTGGTAATAGTTTCCCACGTTGTAACTTGTTGATTTCGTAAAGTGTTAAAATGTGCTATCATGATATTACTTACTCCTTTAAGATAGCAAGGTGAAGTATGTAGTTAAAAAGTATTGCAGATACAAATTATAGACTATTTCTCATCCCCATTCACAAAGTGACAGCAAACAATGTTGCAGGAGCAGGTGCATTCAGGAAGTCTACGAAACGACTTTGTTATCATTGAGAAGTTTTACTTCCACAAAACATGGGAGAAACAAGCTTTTCCAGTTTTTACGTTTGCCCCTTACCGCCTGCTTAATGTCTGAAGTTTACCTCTTTTGACTTACGACCCACTTAGGTTTGAGTGCGGCCAGTGATCATTGTAGTTCGTCTGTTGTTATGGCACTTGCCTTGTTTACTATGTCCATATGGAAGAATAGACTGGGTGTCGGTATATAGTTTGCGATGTATATAAACTAACTAACGGCCACTGACAGGGAGAATTGGCGTCATTTGGGGGAGACCAATGTCCAACAGTAGATTACTACAGGCTGATGATGATGATGTATATAAACTTGTAGTAACAGAATTCAAATAATTTATATTTTAAGTGCCTTATGTCCCGTGCCATTTTTATTATTTCTAAAAAGGTAAGGATTGGGTGATGGGCTACCAACTGTCACCAATATTTCATATGCCTGCCATCACAACTCTCTGAGGTTACTGAGAAGATGTTACCACTCTCCAAAGTTCTGACCATACGACAAATCGCTGTATCGACCAAGTGAATGACTATCCCGAAAATATGAGTGAAAAGACCGCTATAGCTACAGCTAAACTAAGTAAAAGAAACCAGCTGATTACGTTCGTACTTCGTTTTATGCCTCGGAACTCGATGCGTAGAAAAATGAATTTTCTGGAAGCAGCTATGCTATGGATATGAACAAAGATATATATACATACATACATATACATACATATATATATATATATATATATATATATATATATATATATATATATATATATATATATATATATATATATATATGTATGTATTTTAGGTTGACTTGGATCTTGAAAGTGACTGACATTAAAACTATACAACCCTATCACACTATCATACTCTTTCCGTATCTCTACCTCAAAAGTCATCGCTCACATTCGCTGAAATTTTCAAGCGAGCGAAACTTCGCATGTGTTGCCAGTATAAAATCCTTGCTCCTGACAGGCATATTTCTTTTGGAGAAATTCCCCTAGTATCGTCTGCCACTGTGGTATACGGACTATTTATCTTATCACCGCTTTGCTGTAGTGCTAGTATGATGGTTTTTACCGGGTTTGCTTGTATGCTGTGTTTAGACGTGGGATTTGAAAAGTATGTATTGCATGTACATGTTCTTGTGGGTTGTGAACACCTCTTAGGTTTAATAAGTTTCTTATAAATTTGACTATAGGCAGAATACAATTATCTATTATAATTAAATTGTGATCGACTTATTGATATTTTAATAAATTTATTAAAATAGTCAGGATGGAAGTATAAATACAGGTTATTGTTTGACTATAGAATGTGTAATAGACAATATATATGTTATGTTTTGTAATATTTTTTTTTATTTCATTAATACGATAAAAGTGATTCAGATGGTGAACTCCTAGGTTTTATCTACCTTTTCAGAAAAACTGTATGTGATAGCTTTCTATCAAACTACCCAAAAAGTGAACTAACCTAAAATAAAAATGACAAACAAACCAACGAGTCCCTTGTGACAGTGTGACCAGACGAATGTAGTGCTACACCTCTCAGACGCTTGTTTTTAATGGCAACACTTTTCAAAGTTGGATGCTTCTATCGCATTGTCTCGGGAAAAAGTTCCAGCTCGATATTCATCCTCCTTTCATGGCGTTTATAACCTTTTTCTTTATGGCATGTATACAGGCATAGACAATACAAACAGATACATATTATATTTTTTGTTTGCTAGGACTTCAAAACTTCCTAACTGAACTGGTGTACGAGGATACTTAATGATTTAAATATTTTTTACTAATCATTTCATCATTCTAAATCAATATTATAAAATCTTTTTCATCAACAACAAGCCAAGATTGCAAAAGGTACATTGAAATCCATTGTTCTGTCTACTCCGATATAGATTAAAGACCTACGTGTACATATTATACTATAGTTTTATTTCAGGATATTACTAAAATCTCTCTTCTCACTTTAACGTTTACTTAAGATCTATCTAAAATAATTTGCCTGAAAACATTAAATTTTATAATAACATTCCCAAAATTTCAACACAAAAGACCGCTTCTTCACTTAGAATTTCTCATATGCATTATTCAAGTTTCATTCCCTGAAAAGTACCCGAATGAATGAAAAGTTTACTCAAACATTCAAATGGTAAATGGTGGCGCACTGAAACTATTCAGGAGATGAATTCACTGGCACTAAGAGGATGGTTTGCATAAAACTACCATTTCTACCACAGGGTAGTTATTTGAAAATTCTACTAAAATGGACGCCAATAAGATTCCCAAACTATTTAGATTCAAATATTTGAAGAATTCATTTTATTTTCGTGAGAAGAGTGTTGAATTATTTATTTTATTGTATAATACACATATTCCGCCACTGTCCCTTTTAAGGTAGATACATGTTTGAGTGTCCAACCAGTTGTGGATTAAGCGATTTCAGACCACATCGAAAGAAACTAAGAAAAACATTTCTTCACTGCTTATATGGGTACATTTTGACAGCACTCTATTATATATACACTTTGACATAACAACAATACATATAAGGAGTAGGCACTTGATGTAGTGAAAAGGTACTCAACATAGTATAGTACTCAACTAGACAAGTGAAATAATGATCGATACAAATAAACCTATTACAATAACAGAAAGAGTAAATAACAATATGTGTAGAACCAAAAAAACGCAAATTCAACATTATCTAGATAATTTATTTACGTCATATTGTGTAGCCAACCTAACCGAAGTATTATTAAATCCAGGATCAGTGAAACCTGTTCCTTCCGTTTCCGTGACGAAATAATTTCCGCGTTTCATCTGTCTTCAAGAAAGGCTAAGGCGTTTTACATAAAACATTTCTGCGAGACAACCGCCCTTTAAGGAAGGGACGGGAATGCAATTTCTATAATGAATGCCTTTGTTTTTTCGCCCTTTTTCGAGCCCTGTCAATAAAGCCGGCCGTGTCCCTTTTATCCCTTTTATTTCGGCCCAAGCTGTAATTTGGAAGGAAAATGTTGAAGATTTTAAATATCCTTTATTAGGAGCACATATTTTATTGACAAAGTATTGCTGAAGGAATTTTACGACATGCCTGTTTTATATAATAAATGTAAGGATCTGATTCGTCAAATATGTAATGTATGTACATTATAAATGATTGTTTAAATTCCACAAACACACAAAAGGCTTTCATATTTCATTACCGCCATATATATCTTTTTAACCTAAATATAAGTGACTATTAGTGCAACATATCAGTACAAAAAAGACTCAATACTCTACTAACTCTCCAAACCTACTAACCTTTTGATTTCTTCACACAATTAGGTCAGCCTAATGGCCTATCCATTGCAGGAGGAGCTCGATAGATCGCATTTCTAGACATTTCTAGAACTCACTCGGTGAATGGAGTGAAAAACTTATCTCTCGGCAAGACTACAGACATGCTAAAGTTAAGGATAGACACGGCATCGCTTTAAAAATGTACGCGAAGAGGTATATAAAGTGTGAAAACAAATACTCAATATTTTATATTATGGTTTGTGATTAAATTATTGTCGAAAGAATCATTCTTAATCCATTTAAAATATACGAGTATTTTAACACAACCATGTCTTACCCCGTAGTTTGAGTATTTTACTGTATGCCACGGTATGTATTATGATAGCAATTAATACATATTTTATATTTGTGATATTTATAAAAAAAATTTGTGTTTTAACTCATAAATTATACATTTTTATAAAATTATATTGTTATCGTTCCTTATTATATTCCTAACTACCTATATTACCCATATAAACACAATCCACGTTTACATCCGTAGTCGATCGTAGCAACTATCGCTGTAGCGGCAGTGGCCTGGCCTATCGATGGGGTTAGTTCCCCTAATGTGACCATAAATAATCTTGTCCAGATTTTATCGCGTGAAAATACTGCCCGGACACAGACAGACGCCGATTCTCCTAACTTGCTTGAAGACGCGCGAACGGTTCATGGTATGATGAGATAACTTACTATTTATTTATTGTACTTATAATTCTATGAACTTGTAATGTCATTATTAAATAGTACAAAAAACCACAGTGCTAATGTATATTTTGGATAAGTTGACGTAGATTTATTTCGTTTAGATGAATAAAATCATATTTAAAACGTATAACTAAAATAACGACGAAAAGCTAACACTCATACGTCATTGCCATATAAATAAAACCTTGATGCTCATTGAACTGAATTACATATTTCACATTTTTACTTATATTTTAAAATAAATAAGCGACATATTAACAAAACACCCCATTAAAAATTAGTCTCTTTTTTCATAAAAACGTCACGCGAACGGTTCCACACTTTTGAATAAAGAGAATCGGCGTCCCAACTACGGCATTCTAATTACGGCCTTGCTTAGAATAAAAATATAAGGGGCAGTTTAAAAAAGGTTAAGTAATAGGGCGACGTTCCGAGGAATGGACGGCGGGAGTTTGCTTGAACTGTTTACGCGTTTGCCCTGGAAAATGCAAATTGTGTTTATTTCGGACGAAATTAATGTTTGACCTCGTTGGTTAGAATGCTCAGATTATAGGGTTATAGAGTTTCTTTATGGAGGAAGATTAGATTTATCAGGTTATATCGTAAAGATGATAAAATGATCATTTAGGAACATTTAGAAGGGTTAATAATTACTAACTTAGCTTCGTTCAGTTACAATTGAAATTAATCGTCGTAAGAGATGAATCTGTAATGAATTGGTCTGAAAGTACTTAAGTTCACAGAACTATTTGTATATTAATAAATTATGACATAAATATCTCGCACCAAATCTTTTAACTCTTCAAGGAAAATGTTAAAAAACATGTTTTTATAGAAAAAGGAAATTACTTGTAGCTCCCTTCCAACACGAAACATTAAACAAATGCCAAATAGCTAACTAAACTCGTCTGTTATTTGGAAACAAAAGAAAATCTGTCACAGCCAGGGCAGCTCGGATAATCCAGGAAAATTGGACAATCATTTCGTTTGGCGGAACATCGAAACAAAATGGAATCAATAAAATGTTGGACCAATTTTGTTGAACAAATAAAAAATGCAGACCTAATAAGTAAAGATAGAACGGCTTGGGCATAATTGGTTGCCTTAGCTTTGGGATGGGCGGGCTTTATGTCGATTTTTTTTATTTAAGTCATTTCTTCATAAAAACAAATATCGTAAGATATATGTACGTATATTGTTAATATTGAACCCTGTTGTAACCTGAATAAGAGAATTGTCAAGACCTATGTCGCACGATTTATTATTATATTTAACGTGTATTTTATTATTATCTTCAAAAGTTAATTTTATGTAAAAAACGCAATCGTTTAATCGTGACACACTATATTATCATGCAAAACCATAAATAGCTTCCCGACTTCAGCTCAAAGAAAATAAATAAAACCATACTAGCCTGTTAAAACAAACATCTATCGATAACAAACTATCGATAATTCCCGCAACCCTGGCCCGGGTATTATGCTGAATAATAAGCGAAATAATAACGCTATGAGAGTTCGCCGTTCCTTCGGGGAAGGGATTATTGAGGCTATCTAAGAAAGTAGACTCTTTGAGGTAAAAGGTATAATAAATAATAGACTGTACCTTTAGGGCTACTTCGTCTGTCCGTATTTATAGAGCTACATTGGTGAGGGAATGAGATACTTTATTATGTCCATGTTAATAGAAATACATTTGGTGATGTTCGCTTATTATTTGAGGATGTATTGAAAGGTTTGGATAAATCTTTTATTGTATACGTTATTGTGAAGAAATGGTTGGTTGGTTTGTAATTAACTATTTTTGATATAGCGTGTATTTTAGTGGAACTCACCAGCAAAGTTTCGGTGTTGTTATAGTTAAAAAAGGAAAGAATTGACAGAGACGCAGTGACAACTTACAACCTATAGAGGTATTCACTTAATGTGAACTGTGTAAGCCATAATGAATTTACCGGGATTAAGACTTTGGGATGAAAAACAACAATGGTTCTTTATTCTCACCTAAGCTGCAACGGATCAAAATTCATCTAAGAGTGGCTAGTTCCATTGTATGACACAATAATGCTTGTTTGTAAACTTTGCATCCTGTAACAAAATAGAACACACGAGGGTTGGTTCCGGTGCTCCATCAGTAATCACGGATGACGAATGCTTGACTATTTATCTCCTTTCTTCCCGGGTTAACCCTTTGGTTGTACCGGTATAAAAGCTTGTTTTGAAAAATCACAATTGTTAGTTCTCTTGGGAGGGATTTTGGTTTTGTTACCGAGTTATCCCGTGCTAGTATGGGATGTAAAACAATGCTAACTAGCTGCCGTTCTTCATCACATGTCGTAGGAGGCGACTAAGGGATTAGAAGTAAAAGGGATCAATTTGGTGATGGCTAGCAACCTGTAACCAGTGTTCCATATGACATCACATCCCTAATATTTGCTTAAAAGTGACCTAGGAGATATTATATCACCGAGGTTCTGTCCACCCCGAAAGGGAAGGAAGGAAGGAAGTTGAAGGACGTGGATTTACATATACTATGTTACCGGGTTTTGGTGTTTGTAAAAGGTAGTATTTTCGTGTTGTATGGGTTTGATTTGTATGCATAGTCTTAAACTACAATCTGTGTCTTTTATGAGTAATATCTTATCTGTCAATTTTAAAATAAAATGGATAGAAAAACTTTTCGAGAGTCAGGATTATTTTAAGAGATAAAAGACTGAAAAATATATCATATCTATAAATCCATATATGCGTAGACTTATTCATTGGGTACCTAAACAATCTCTTGATGATATTTTATTTATTCCTTAACATATAATTACGTCATTATATTTATTTCTTGTATATAAGAGTAAAATAAAAACAAGTATAGTTTAGCATATATTCCATACAGATCGATACAACGCTGGCTTTAACAAAATCAATATTGACATTCGCACTGCAAAAGGCGAGTGCAGAAAAATTCAATCAACTGAATCCTGATTGGAAGCCGTTTCTGCTACGCCCTCTAGTGTTTAACTTCGAAATCAAACTTGTTACGTTTAAACGAACCTTTTTAGTATGAAAATTAACAATAAATAAGCAAAAAGTTACCGAACCAGCTAACTACTGATTGATTTTCCTATTGTTGATTTAAAAAAGAAGAATAAGAGACTAGGTGATAATGTGATCTATTGGGGAATAAACAATAAACTAATACTACCTATTAGTTAAATGATATCTTCAATTAATAAAGTTATAGTTTTTTGTAGTTAATGTTAGTGTAACTACTAATTAGATTTTTTATTGCGTTAGGATATATCCTGAAATTATAGATATATTTAGATTATATTAAATAACTATATGCCATGGTAAACCACGATCAGGTTAAATTGAGATCCCTTTTCTGCCTACAACTCTATTACGAAATAGACATATACATAAGTAATACATAAGCAGTACATATAACAATAATTACTACGACTCGAAAACAAAGAAAAAGTAGCACATTCGCAAAATTTCCAACAGATTTCTAAAGTATTGATAGTAATCGAAATCGCAATCTATCAGAGACGGAAACCATTAAGGGAAGCGTTCCTTAGTCGTCTCCTATCATTGATGAGTGTCACTTGCATCCGGTCCTCAATCTTGATCCCCGATTGGCTTTTCAGTGGGAAGTCAATTAAGGATAAAACTTAAATTAATTTCAGTTACCTACTACTTGGGACGGATAGATTCAGCAAGGGTTAACTCTGGGTTAAATCTTAATCAAATATTAAAAAAATGTTTTTGTCGTATTATACAAACTGGTAATATAAGTGTAAGACTTATTAAAACGGGTATAACAAGTGTGGGATATTTAAATGAGTATGCTTTTTATTAATCATGAAAGGCTAGCATGGCTATATATGCATTGTTCCTTCTAAAAAGAATCATGAAATACGGTCAGAATTATTAAATATTGCAATTTAATTTTATTATTTATTCGTATGTATGTAGCTATAGAGTATTCGTATGGTCAATATTACATTGTAATAACCATACCCTGTATAGCCAATATATCACTTACATTAAAAATATAGAACTCTACGATAAACAAGAAAATAAATCATAACAATTTTATATTATACCCGAGTACAGGAAACATTCCCTAAAAGCCAAATAAATGTTACAGAAATTGGGTTGCGTAAATCTGTTACCTTGTATTATTTGCTAAAATGTTTGCCAGTAAATAAACAGTGGCAGTATTTGATTATGGCTGTGAGAGCGGCCCGTGGCCACAAAAAGGGTCCTAGGGACGTATATTATACACGGTACGGTATGTAATAAAACGGTAAAATATTGGTAAAATTTCGGTAACAAAGTGGGAAACTTTTGTGAAGTTCTAAACAAAAAAAAATGTAATTAGTATCTTAGGAGATATTTTCATATCTTTCTAAGTATGTATTACTTGATGATATTATTTTGTCTTTTACTTTATAAGCCCTAAGATTACTGCAGCAGATCGCATTCATATTAAAAGAAATATAACAATTTCAAATTTCAATTTTAAATTTAACAAATTAAGTATATTATCATAATAATGTCTCAATATTTATTTAAATTTTATTTATTGCAGCTACCATGCTTATACAGATGTTGGTTTACTTAAAAGAAGTCGTGTTAATTATTTTACTCTATTACCTCTCAAAGTCATCGATTATCTTTAATCTTATTAGAGTTCTATAGTTATTACTGAACGTTTTCAATAGAGCAAAATAGTGAACAGAAGAAAAAAATCTATAAACAACAGAACGGTAAAAACTGGTATTTTCTTAAGTAACAACTCAAACGTACCGCTCTAACCCAGGCTCCGAATTCCGACCTCCTGAATTATTTAATTAAAGCAGCGAAATGAAACCTTTCTTCAAAGATTCACATGCATGAGTGCCGGTGGGTGGCATTCATGACCCTAACTGACCCATTGTTTTACTCAGCAAAGGGATATTGGGTTTTTTCATTAAAACTTATACTCTTCTTGATTTCTTGGGATTTTGTATTCAGATGTTTAACATTCATCCTATGTAATAAAATCATTATGATTTATCTGTATTTTTTCTAATTGTTCATTAAGCATTAAATACAACCTTTCATATAATTTTATTTTTGTTATAATGAAGTTTCAATTCTAGAACTGTTAAGTTTTTTATAATTATTATCGTTGCAATTTCTTCATACCATCTTTTTTATATAGTGTCTATTTATTTCATACAAATAAGAGTACCTTAAAAATTAACCGACGAACAATAACTACGCCTTAAGCTCAACATTAAGAACGCTTTGGAATGAAAAAGGCCTATTGTAATTACAGCCCTTTCTGCTGACGTCAGTTTTGAGAAATTAAACTCTATACACTTGGACTTTCAACTTTATGTTTTGGTTGCTTTATGGCTGAAAGGTAAGAGTGTTTAATAGAAAATGTACATATATATAGATCGAACCGGATTGCTCGGAATAATATTTGATATCCTTCTGTAAATGGTTGACGAATCAGAATAGAAGTAGAAATCCAACGAATTCTCATTCTAATTAGCATGGCAAGACATGATGACATGACAAGACAAGATATATTACTAACCTTGAATACTCTAAGAACCTTAAAGTAAAAAAACCTTAAGTAATATTTCTATAACAAAACATAAATACTCAACATTTAGTCTCGTAAGTATTCAATATTCCCAAAGTTCTATCCAACCCGAAAAGGATAAAGGACGTGAATGTATACGTATGTAAATACTCAATATTACCTTTGTAACCACACCTAAATTTACAAACCTCAATACCTTCCAAACTTGAAATGAACACACGAAAACAGATCGGAAACTGAAAAGTCATATTTTAATTAAAAGAGAAGCCGCAGGCAGTTCCGTTCAAAGCCTTTGTGATACAACCTACACGAAACGTGTGTTGTGACGATTTAACTTTGGTTTGTTGCCTTTGATTTGGGAATGAAATTTCAATCTTGTGTCCTCGGCAGGATGATTGCCGTTTGATTGCCATGTTGTTTTGATGGTTTAGTTTTCAGTGTAAGTCCGTATGTGTCATTTCCCGATAGATGCTATCCTATTTCACAAAAGTCCCTTAGTCAGTTTTGACATATAGTTAAATTAGAACATGTATGAGAAGGTAAATGGTTGTGAAAGAAGCAAGAGAGATTTTACACTAATGTTCCAAGAGGCGATAGTTTCTACCTAACCCGTTGGGGACGTATGGGCGTGAATGTTTTTTTGAATATGTATGTAGATGATAAATTCTATGA
Source organism: Leucoptera coffeella (assembly GCA_030578115.1). Taxonomy (NCBI): domain Eukaryota; kingdom Metazoa; phylum Arthropoda; class Insecta; order Lepidoptera; family Lyonetiidae; genus Leucoptera; species Leucoptera coffeella. Next base: position 27,467 of record JAMBLF010001151.1, on the reverse strand, counting down.
CTATTATAGCAATCTTATTAAACGGATACAAACGCTAAAACGTTTAAAGTATGTAAAATGTTACTATATGTATAACCGAATGTGAATTGTAGGTTTTTTGAGATATAAAATTACTAATTAAAATATATTAAAAATTATAAAATAACTAATTTAATACTTTGAAAGCTTTTTGGTTTAGTTTACTTTGCACTTTTACGTTTAAGGTTGTAAATAGTGATGCTTTTAATACGCCCAGTGCTACATATATAGCAAATATGACTGCCTCTATGTTATGTATCAAGTATCTTTATAACTTCAAAGCTACATCAAAGTCATTACTAATAAGGTCACAGGGGTAATGCAAAGCAGGATTGTGAGCGACTCAAAGCGACTAATGAATCAAATGTAACACTCTCTGCATGCAATTCATTGCAGCTACGAACGTGATAAGGGATTTTAAACTCTACCCTTTAGAAATCACGATCTTGTATACTTTGAACTGTGTTTAGAATGAAAATGAAATATTTTATGATGTCTTAATAGTTATATGCTGAAGTGTAGTGATATTAAATGTACTTATAACTAAATATGATTGAAATGGAAGTGGTTTCTCAAGATTGGGATAGTTTTATAATCTCCGGTCCACTTTAGGTAAGTATGAAATATTCTAGAACTTTTTAATAGTTAGCAACTCTATAGCACGTTTAACTTCCCCAAGGTAATGTAAATACGGTTAAACTCTAAACTGTATTTGCTTGAGTTATGCAAAATATATTTCAAATGGAAAATCTATTAAAATATGCACCCTACGCATCGCGGAGTGACTTATTGTCAACGTCCCGAGTTCCTTCCCCGGGCATGAATAAAACAAACACAAGCCGAACGATAGATCAAAGGTCTGCTTTGATATTTTATTTACGAACAGATATTTCTGATTTCAAATCGCTTAAGAATACACATTTATTCTGCAATATTTATCTTGCTTCTGTGTTTTGAGCGCAAGTTTTGCCCGAGCAAACAGTACTACGTTATTTACTAAGAAGTGAACAGAATCTCGAAGCACTATATCTTTTAGTCACCAATCGATCACTAATGTTCATGAATGGTTATGTTTTCGCTGACACATTGTCCGAATAATAGTAAAATTAAGTTGTCTATCTAATTTTGAAGTTGTCTCGAATGATATCGAGTGATTAACAGGTTTAATTTTGTTCTCAAGCACGTAAATAACGACGTCAAAGCTTAAATATTCGACCTAATACCTTCTATAATATATCTCTAATGATAGTCTATAACTACGAAAACCTTTAGTACATAGAGCAGGTATGTCATAACAATGGGCACTGAATTATAAAGATAACGTGCTCATTGAAGCTTACAACAAATAGTTTATACGTAATTTAGTTCCTACACAAACACGGGAAATAGCAAAGAAACTGCTCCAACCTGCCCACGCAAATATCGACTTAATAACCTTTCGCAGAAACCTCAAAGTACAACGTCTCAAAATTATCTTGTGCTCACTCCATTACTCTCTCATCATCGTCTTAGGCGAAATTCATTTGCTTTTAGCAAAGCCGTTTCGTAATTTCAACTTTACGGGGTTCGGTTAAGGTTGGTTATTACGTAAAGTTGGTTTATTTTAACAAGGTACTGTGACACCCATAACATAATCGGATTTTCCTCATTTCCCTTAAAAAGGCAGCCTAACGTTTGCTAGAATGATCGACCTCCTTTTAAGGAGCTTAGACCTACTTTGTTACGAGAAGTTTGAGCTTGAAACCTGTTATTAACAACTCAATATAATGGGCTATTTATAATTAGTTGTCTTCGTAAATCACACCTACGAACTGATACTATTATAAACATTTCTATTGTTTCTGGTACGCAGGGAAGTGTTATTCATCGATTATCATTATTCTTTAAAACGATAAATTAATATTAAACAAACACCAGAATCATACGTAAAAAACCGTTTTAAATTTCACTTGCCTTCATTCTATATATACAGCCGAGATGTATAGAACCTAGCATTTCAGAGCATTACTATCAGGGATATTTCCTCAGTAATACAGTATATTGGTGAACATTGACTAGTCCATCGCCCAACAGAATCCATTGACCCTTCTATGCTAATATGGATCTCTTTTACTTATAATGCAATAAGTTTACTATCCTATTTCTTGCAGGCTAAAAGTATGACACTCTTCGCTGTGTATCAATGATAATTAATCGCAACTTCAAAATAAACACCAGTAAACAGCGCTAAGGGAATGTAAACAAATATTCACCGAACCGTGGTAATAAATTGATAGGTGAAAAAAATCGCCAGCAACCGATCGACTCCGTAAAGGGTTGACCCTAATTTAAAAGGGTGTATGCCCTGATAAAATCGTTGATAACATTAATCAAGGGGATTCGTGAGCTCCCTCAGGGTAGGTTTACAATTTTCTGCTCCGCAACCCTTTCATTTGCGATGGAATTCCGCACTTTATGACCCTGTGGTCTGGTTGGGCGGAAAAAGTTGAACTAGGTATGTGGTTCTAGGTATACGTGTACTTGGAGGTATGAGATGGAATCGGAGGTAACCAAAATGGACTGGGATTTGTGGTGGAGCTTATAGATTGATTTGGGTCATTTGTTACTTAAGTTTTAATAATGCTTGGTGAACAAATATTGGGACACCTGAAAATTGTTTACCATATTAGTGAAATTTGTTTTAGTTGACCCTGATTTGCTAATTTGTTTCTACATGAAAGAAACCCAGAGAGTAAGGAACTTGAGTTATAGGGAATTGATTTCGCAATAGGCTTGTGAACTGTCAATGGCTAATTATATATTATTCATTTGAAAAGGATATTTTTATATAGTAACATATTAAATAAACGAAGTTAACGAAATATTATTCTATTTATTATACCAAACCTCGCATGTACACGAGAGCTGAAGTTCAAAGCCCAGTTCAAAGTAACTTAAGACAGGGCAAGCTCTCTCACCCTCATTAGAATAACAAAGAAGCATACGCAGCGTGTGGTGTGTAGATCACGCATAAATGAATAGCTAAGATATGTCAAACGGTTACGGTAGGTGAGGCTACATATATCAGAAGGTGGTTTTGAAAACTGTATATGTGATACAACAGTAGGTAGGTTTCTCAAGTAAGTACTCATACTTACTTATGGTAGAGTCATAGTTGTAAGACAACCAGTGCCACTCAATATATTTCGACGTTCAATGAATGTACTATTACTGTATAGTATTATATTATCTGTGCTATTACTGTGCTTATATTGAATAAAAATTTTTTGACTTTATATACATATTAATATGCAAAACGCATTCATGACCATTAACCCTTGCGGGGTAATCAGAGGTTCAGGTGTCCATCTCCGCAATTGCGAAGGTAGTAAATTTGATTATTAGGTATTAATATGATATGAAGGATATGGTTCACAAGGTCAGGTTACCGATGAATCGGAAACTTTATATATTTAAAATATTTCGTAAGCTTTTGCAATGTAATAAAAATACATCGTATCCTTGATAAAGAAAAATATCGTAGGGAAACCTGCCTATTGTTGATAGTCCACTAACTGTTACGTTTGGTACTGGCTATTTGATGAGATGTGGTCTAAATAGCCCAAAAACTTCACGATGCGGCTAATGAAGCTTGTGAGCCCTGTATATCATAGCGTGTAGCGTACGTTCATATTTAAGTATACTTCTTACATATACATACATGATAGGCAGAGACTTCTTCTCGCCACTAGGAACGATCCTGAAAAATCTCTCTTGCTTAACACCCAATAACCTTCTCATACATGCTCGTCTGTTCTTTACGTTCCGTTAATCCGCCTTGAAGTACTTCTTAATTGTACATAATAATAATCCGCCATAACATTCACTGTATCAGTTGGTATTAATGTTTCAACTCAGTGAGTTACTCATAATAGAATAGAGCATCCAGTCTCCTCTGTCGTAGTTAGGTTATAAATTTAGCTGTGACCTGAAACTAAGTTTTGGAAGCACTAGTGTCTAGTACTAGATTTACACCCGAAAACTCAAAGTGGGTACTCAAACTCAAGTCTGCTTTCAAGATACAATAGAGATGTGTAGTGTGACGGTTAAATTTAGTTACATACATGTACTCATATCTTCTTTTATCTATTTCGGAATAGATATAACCTCGAGGATGTGACAGTTTGATATTTATTAGTGTTGGATACGACTTTTGGAGTTCATTATATGTAAAACATATAGCAGGTGCTAGTCCACTACCGCAAACCTATTTCACTGATCCGCACACAACAATTCGTAGTAATGCATACATTTAGACAAATAAACATTTACATACCAAACCAGTATTTTATTTAATGTATATTTTCATTTCCTTCAGATTGGACAGAACTTCGTAGACAAAATTTCTACTCGCAAATTTTTTTATTATGGGCGATAGGCAAGCAATCTATCATCAATTTCCTCTATTGATATCAATGAAGTGAAAGTGGTCTGTCAGGATCGGGACAAATGGGGATCCGTGATCTCTGCCTATCCTTCTACAGGGAATCAGGAGTGATGTGTATGTATAATAGTTATGTTAACGGTGACCTAGTTAATTAAAGCATTAATTAGTAAACACTAAAAGCAGTTCCACTACTAGACTAGAGTAACAAAACAAAGCAATTCAAATTAGTCATCAGAATAGATTTAACGACGACTTCACGACTTCCGGAGCCCGTAAAGCGTAGACAGCATGATGGATATTAATGGCTAATTTATCAAATAGAGAAAGCTTATGATCTTTTGCCAAGATCTTAGTATTGAGGCTGGGTGTTATGAATCAGTGAGATTGTTTATTACATCATTAGAGCATGTTAAATTGCTTATTTGTGATGGTTGAGCTGGTGTGGTATTTTAGTGGAAGGTAACCAGCTTCCTGTGTTATTAGGTATAAGAGGTGATTGAGGGATATGAGGTGTTTGGTGCTTATCAGTTGATTTATTGGTGTAAGATCTAAACGTCAATTTATACGTTTATGCTATGAATGATTGAAGGACGTATATAAGAGTGCAAAAGAAGTTATAAAATTCTTATTGAAATTGAGACTTAGAATTATATTAATTATAGTTAAAATTTCTCATAATTTTTAAAGCAGTAAGCAGGAACCCATCTGTTACGCGGGGAACAATTTGTCTCCTGAAAAGAGAGTTAGTTTCTTACTTCACGATTACAAATATGACTCGCGGAACTCTAATTAACACACAAGTGAAAATTAGCGTGAATTTGATGTTACGTTGATTAATTTATCTTACAATTTATCACGTCTTCTTAATATTCGTTTTCTTTGTTTCAGATCTAAATGCGGGTACTCGTGAAAATTCGTCTCGTTCGCCGCCATCACGATCCAAGATGGCGGATCGCGGTTTCGCGCCAAAACTCGCGTCCACGCCATCTCCCGACACGTCATAACAACTTCCGCTTGTCAAACGGCCAAAATAGTTCGTGAATAGTTCATTAGTTATTTTACGGTGCCAGTGTTGAGATGTGATAATATTTGAACACTTTTAGTGTTAAGTGATGTGTTAGTGATAATGTCGGATGAGAGATCTCGTAGGTTGTCTCAGATTTTTGATCCGCTGTCTCGGTTCACGGATCACAGTAAGGCTGGGCAGTCCATGAGTACTCCGAACAGCCCTCGCCTCATGGCCCGGGGGCAGCGGGAGCCCGCACCACCAGCGCCACCTAGGTATGAAACCCTTATATTATATGTGTTTAGTTTCTGTCAAGAAGGATCATGATAAGGATCATCATTGAGAGTAATAAATTAGTCAATGATTACACTATGATATAGCACAACGCGTTCACAACCATTCAGCCTTGCGTGGTAGTCGGAGGTTTAGGTTTCCATCTCCGCGAAAAATCGCGAAGGTAGTAATTCTATGGCCAACTTGATACCACGTGTTGACCAGATAGTTAGTACTCAATGTGACAGGTGGTAAGTTGTGTCGCCATTTACTAGCACTGACTATTACCTGTTCGGGGAACAAGTAGGGTTCCTCACGGTGTTTTCCCTCACCGTAAGTTTTGGAGCATTTCGTAAATGTATTTTTATTGTGAATATGTACATTGCACATCAGAAAAAAACATTTCCATTGGCTCCGAGGTTTGAACCCTGTACCAACTCATACAGAATCAACGCCCTAACGACTTAGCTACGCCGAATAATAAGAGTGCATGTATTTAGTAACCTGTCAAGTATAACCAAGATAAAAGATATTAGTTACGAATAATAAATGTGTCAATAATCGCGCTAAGGTATAACACATATACAACCATATATATATTCACGTCCTTTTATCCCTTTCGGAGTGGACAGAACCTTGGAGATGTAATCTCTACTAGGTCACTTTTTTGCATGAATATATTATGTTGAGGCTGACAAAACCTCTGTAGCTTAATAATCTCCTTAGTCACGGAATTATTGGGGATAGTGAGTAAATAAATCTGTATACATTTTAGATTCTTAAATTTTCTTACGCTCTGTAGGAAAACAGGCGTGATCTGTACTGATGTATGTATTATTTAAGCATAATTCATAAAAATAACAATAATGTGTTTGTAATTGCTAACAGTAATTGTTAGATGGCGCCAAGTCATTAGTCTGACACCTTTCGAAGTTTAATTACATTACACTTAAAACAAATGTTACATAATTAGTTTAACAGTGTGCTTTCTTTGACCTAGTCTAGGGTAAACTTTTTTAATTTGTGATCACATACACAGTGGTCTTAAAGCTGAATGAAATGTCTATGCCTAATATATCGTAAAAAGCGATTCAAAGGTTTATATATATATATATATATATAGCTTTATAGGCAGCAAATATTTGTAATTATATGGAGATCTTTGTCGGAATAACTTGCTAAAATATGACGAAAGTTATCAATGGACCAACTCAGCGGCGAGCTTCTCATTAGATCATCTTATCCATTTTTTTCTGATTCTCGATTGTAATCCAAGTTTTTAAGTTCGATTCCTGGCTATATCAAATATCAATGTTTAACATAGTTGAGTTTTGGATGTAAATAATTAAGAGTTTAAATTCTAATTTGTGTTCGCAATATGCGTTATATTAGTGTCAAATCCCTTAAACCCTATTTACGCTTTACGTGATTTACTACGCACATTGAATAAAATAGGCTGCATGTGAATGCGTAATGAAATATGTGGTACGAAAATGAATTGGTATGCTAATTTGCGGTCGTTCAACGGCTATTGTAATATATCCGAGCTATAGTAATAGCGGGTTAAATTTCACCGTAGGTTTGATATTGATATTGTACTGTTCTAGTTTAAGAATAGAAGGATACAGTTTTAATTCATTCAGTATAGTGTAAAAGGCTATTTTGTGTGTTAAAGGTTTCATAAAAGTGACTTGGCCGTAAGCTTATTAAATGATTGATCGAATTTTATCTCGGTGTCCATAGATAAAAATTCAAATCCTTCAATATCTTTCTGTATCTATTAACAGAACATAAACACGACTTATCATTTTGAGGTAGTATAGTGTAACTATCAAGCGTCACTAAAATGTATGTTTAAAGATTTATAAAATAAATAAACCAACAATATTATTGCTACCACGACTACTGACCTACTAGATATACTGTTCACCTCATAAGAGATCAATAGTTATATATTTATATCTGTATCTGAGGCAGTATTTATAATTAAGAACTAAACGGGACTTATCGCGTAAGTTTTTATATAATAAAGTTACCTTTATATAATAATAATAGCGATAAGTCCCTTTTAGTTATTAATCAGCAGCATTTATAGTTTTATACTGGTTTAAACGTACTAAAATATAACCTGTATAATTATAAATAACCTAGGAGATATAATCGTCTCTTCAACATTCTGCTCACCCCGAAAGGGTCATGTATATGTATACCTATATTCATTATACCTGTTTCTTGCAGACCAGCAGTCCCTCCGCGACCGGACTTAGAGCTGGACCGGTCGGGCACTGAACCCGGGTCTCCGGTGAACTGGCAGGAGAAATGCCTCGAGCTGCAGTTGGAACTTCACAGGAGCAAGCGACAGGCTACACGGGTCAGGGACATGCTCAGAGATAAGGTAAAGTCGTAATGATATTGTAGGATACTATTACACCAAAACCTAAAAAAACCTTTAGGAAACCTGCCTATTCCTAAGGATAGGTAATAGTCAGTGCCTATATACGGCGATACGGTTCACTACCTATCACGTTCGGTGCTGTCTATCTAGTGATACGCGGGCTTCGAATGACCCATACCTAACATGCCTTCGAAATTTCGGAGATGGGCATTCGAGCCTCTGACTACCCCGCCATAATAAAAAAGGGAGTGTGTATACACAAGTCGTGAAGCGTATGTTTATGTTATGTTATTACACCAAAAACAAACTAACAAACGCATTCACGACCATTAACCCTTGCGGGGTAGTCAGGGGTTCAGGTTTCCTTCTCCGTAATTGCGAAGGTAATTCTATGGACACCTCGAACCCACGTGTTGACCGTCAGTACTCAATGGGACAGGTGGTCAGCCATGTCGCCATTTACAAACACTAACTTTTACCTGTTTGACGAACAGGTAGGTTTCCTCACGATGTTTTCCCAATTACACCAATATTAAATTATTATTAAATTAAAATATTATAAAAAAATATCATAATTATGAGATTAAAAAATATGTGTAAATTAAAAAATATGTGTGCTAGGTGAACCGATGACATGAAAAAGGTCGCAGGTAGTGGTTGGTTAAGGGCCACGAGTAATCGTGCTTTTGTGGCGTACCTTTGGGGAGGCCTACGTTTAGCAGTGGACTGACATAGGCTGATTGATTTGATCATAATTATTAAACCCAAATATTTAGGCATGATTATATGGCATATAATATTTATCATATGTTATTTATCCATTTATAATCACGTGAAAAGTAGCTTAGATAACCTTCATTCGATCGGATATGGAGATGACTTCTGTCTACATTTGTAAATAATTATTTTTAAACACACTTTAGATCTAGTGACCCGCGACCACTGTGTATGCAACTGAGTCGAAACGTCGGGTGATATAAAGGTCTATCTATATATTTATTAATTTATAGTGGTATGAACCGGTCTCAAATAGTAAATGAAATAATTTTGTAAAGTTCTTGATGTGCGTTTATATCACGAACCAAATATAAAGTGGACCCGGCGTAAGGAGCGGTCCCCGTTACGCGGTCCGGAGTCCAAACAGCGTGTTTTAATTGGTGCGTAGTTTAAAAATGTGTAGAAGAAAGAAGATACCTAATTTGATTGGCCGATGCCGTGTTTTGATTGGTTGTAATTTCTCCCTTCCATCTAGCGTACCTCGTTTCACCCCGCGTAATGCCACGCTAGTTTCCATACAAATATTGCGTAAGGCTCACTCTTATTTATTACTCCATGGTTTATATCTATTTCTTCATGAAGTATACTTATTATTGTTTTAGCAAGCTAAACATTTAATACAATACGCGTATACTATACTTTACAACAGTATATGTAACGTAAGACCATAAAGTTCGGCGGTGCACAAGGAAAGCGATTCAACTTTGTTTCTGACTCGAATTTTAAATGTGGAATTACAGCAGAACGTTAAGCGTAAGTGGGTGAGGCAAATGGGCCGCGTCTTAGCTAACCGTGTGTTACGGAATTACTAGCATATGTTACTTATGTCCCTTTGGGTAGAAAGAACCGTGAAGATATTATGTGTCCATTTCAGAGTGGATAAAATGTTGGAAAATTGATGTTTTATTGGACGTCTTTAGCATTAGTTTCGGGTTGTTATGATAAATAAAGGTATCAGGTTGCACTATTGATTGGTAGAAAGAGCAGGTAGTTAGAACAGTATGGGGCAATATCAAATACTACAAAATTAACATACACATCCATTTTTGTATGTACACATATGGCCATTTGTTTCTAGTTTTCATACAGAGAAGGAAGCCTTTATTAATTTACTTCTACGTAAATTAATACGTATTTACAAAAATAGTATGAGATAACGTTGACATTTACATTTTCACGTCTGGAATGCTTTGCAGTTGCCAAAAATTCCTTTTTATCTATGATTCGGTAATATAATCTTTTCAACAATAATATAATAATAATAGAGTATGTTCTACGTTATAGAGTATATTCTAAAAATTACACAAAGCTTTAAGCCATATCTTCAAAATATTTGTAATGTTTGGATGAATGTAATATATTATTATTTTGTCACAAAATAACCAAAAATACCTTCAACACGTCACAATGAAAAATAAACCGTAACACCAATCACCAGAATCGCAAATCGAAACAAGGAAAACCGAATCTAGAAAATAGATGAAAAGCGAACTCAAATTGATGTTCTTTCGTGAGAATATTCTCGAAGCTCGTCATTAGTGACGCATGAAGGGCCTTATCGCGACGGAAGAAAGTTTGGCAACGCTATCAGCCCGGCAAACAAGTTGAGGAAAAAACGGTTCAAGGGAAAACGTTGAAGCTTAATGTGGTATTTGTAGTAAAAATAGAATTATATCTAGCTGTCTGTATCATCAATATCTTTGTTGAGATGAAAGTATAGCTTGAGTGACAAAGTGTCTAGAATTAAATGGCAGACAATCTATTTCAATTACGTTATATAAATAATATCATATCTTCATTGTTATTAAGGTGATTTTACTAGAGAATATATTTAAAAAAAATGATATGTACATAATATATTATGCTTTGGGTAATTTAATGTTCTAAAATAAATTAAATGACACTTAGGTCTATATTTATTAAAAATAATAAATATATTATATTCAATACCTGTAGTATATCCCTCTTTTATTTCGTAACATGGCATAGTCATTTGTACCCTTTAACTATTCCTCAAAAAGGCCTGTGATACAAAACTATATAAATATTTCCTTGTATTTTTTTCGTCCAAATTCGTTTTATTTCGGACAATACTTAATTTGTCCTTTAGAAAGCGCTTTGGGTCCTCACAAACCTCTTTGTACTCCCTCCCATAGAATGGGTCTCAAGTGACTAATGTCATTTCAGATTAAGCTGAGGGCAATAAAATACAGATGTTTGCGACAGGGCAACGATGCATGAAACTTACAGATTTTAGGGTTTTTTTATATACTGCTGACTGTACAAATAACGGACTGAGATAAACGTTATAATAATTTTCCTGTAAAGTTATTTATTTTTATGGTTCATTGTAGCTTCTTGGAGGTGGACAGAATCGTTAAGATATACTTTGTCTCATCGATCACATTTATCATTTATATTATAGGGTTTTGTGTGCATTAATATGTCACAAACTTATATATAATAATATAAGGTATATCTGTGGTGGTTAGGAAAAAGGTGATGAGTCAACATTTTTGACTCAACTCGACTCTCTTTTTCTTTTCCAGAATTGCAAAAAAAATTGCATGCGTCCCCTTTTGTCTTACAAGTCAATGAACCTGACAATGCCAAATTTATGACATATCTCCTTTTTACCTTAAAATTATTAGTATTTAATTCCGAATACGTAAAAATCACATAATACACAAATGTTGACTCATCCCCTTTTTCCTAACCACCACAGATATAATATAGATCCATTTGGTTAATATTAGCTTAAGGTTTGTTTAATGTTAACCAGGCTTATGAGAGTATTAATATGAAAATTTGGTCATAATTTGTCGGACCAAAACTTAGTATCTATTACGGCATTGAAAGAAAAAAATCTGCTGCTAATTCTATACAAAACCTAGACTAGACCGTATCTCTATTATGATAGATAACTAAACTTAATTCTATAACTTATGAAGTCACGTAAAAACTTTGAAAGTTACTCAGTCCAGTCTTTAACTAGATTAACCTAGGCACCCTGTAACTCGGATAGACAATAACAAAACTCAATATCCATTTAGGGAAGAACTGGCAACTCTATCGAACATTGAAAGGAAAAATATCATTAAATTTTATATTACTATAACAATCTCTGAACGTGTATGAAATCTGTGGCGATTCACTATGTGGCGATATTGAGTTGGAATGTCCTTACTATTGGTATCTTTTTCTAGTTCGATCGAGTTTATCTATCGGTTTTTTATCCCCTGATTGTTTAAGATGTAAATATAATATAAGAAGTTCTTTTCCTTAGCACTCGTACCGTAAAACGACAATAATTTAGGTATTCTGTTACTTATTTAGTTGCTTTACAATAGCGACTTTTTACAACCCTAACGTTTATTAACTATACAAGTATATTAATTGAGATATTCAGATTATGCATTATGCAAATATGCTCGAAATTATTTAATGGTTGGGGCACATTTATTTTTATATCAGTGTTTAAGCTGTGACAGATGGCAGCTGTAATTTATTCATTTCTGTGCATTCTATTGTTTTACAAAGATTGAGATTGAGTAGAGGCATAACTATCATGCACATAGTACCTCACAAAACCTCATAGTAAGGTCCATTGCACTAGCACGTGATAGAAACGGCACCTATCCCGATAATGGTGCCGTTTTCCTTCCAATGCACTGCACAGATTCCCACATATGGATGCTGGGCAGTGGGGAGATTAGATGGTATTTCTCTGTGATGGGATAGTAGTTAAACTGTCTTAAAAGGTATTGGAAACCTTTTTACATATATACCCCCCTCTACGTCTTCAACGGGATAGGCAGAGACTATCGATTGCTATCTGGAACGATCCTGACAAATCTCTCTTGTTTCACTCACACCAATTAACCTTCTCATACATGCTCTTCTTCACAATAGTAGACCATTTAGTTAATTTTATTTTAAGTTTAATCATCAAATAATTTAGAATCAAAATAAGAAGGAGGTTCCAAATTAAATTACCGTATGTTGTATTATTAATAATCATGTGGTTTTTCTTAGGCAGAGATGGTTGAACAAAAATGATGAAACAATAAAATATATTCCCACTATAACGTGATTGACAGAGACTATCGATCGACATGAACGATAACTAACCATCCATAAACCAATTTGCAATATCATATCCTTAAAATAGAAGACATTCCATTTTTTCCCTAAAACTCAAGAGGCAATTCTCTCATCAAATTGTTGACTCCGAAAAAAGTTACATTGGAGTATTCGTATGTCGTAAAACTGAACCTCCCTAATAGGATGATGGTCGTAACAATACAGACTATTGGAATGGGAGCTTAAGTGTCGACTCTGGAAGTTTTTGGAGATTCTTAAGGATAATAGTTTATTGGAGATGTTTGTAATGTTCCTACGATGATTTAACTGTAAATGAATCTGTGACATTGGTGGTATATGGTTTGTAAGAGCTGGACGCCTTATGAATTTGTCACTGTACATATTGTAATAAGTTATAGAAAATTATACGAAATAAAATTTACTTCAATGTAATGTTATTTTTGTGTTTTTTTTTTTTTTAATTCTTTATTAAGCCATTCACCACTAAGGTTATGTCGGCTAAAGTACAAACACTGATGCCACGGCATTTGAACTTCTTGTTATTTCATCGCCATGGTTACGCCAACGCCGGCAACCGCTACAACCGAAGAAAAACGAAATCGATGCTCCAATTTCTTGCTCTCTTCCTTGTTCTTCGGTTCGTTCCAGTTGAGGATCCAAATCTTATTCCATAGCGAACATATTTAGCCAGTTTGGCATCACAATTGACTAAACATTCAGCCGAAAATAATTATTTGTATTTTCAACTTTCACTGAGCTGCTGACTTTGTTGACGCACCATAGACGACTATTTTTGTGTTGTTCTATTCAATTTTGATATCATAGTTAAATAATTATTATGTATCATATACATACGTAATTTCATATTATTCTGTCAATGAGTAGGGCAAAGAATTATAAACAATCGGAAACATATGTATAAAATCAATTCTACGATAATGAATTTCATCGTGAATAAACCTATTCTTTGGAAGAAGTAATAGTCAGTCTACACGGTGAAATGAAACACCTATAGCGCTGACTATCCGTTGAAAAGTTCTATATATCCTTAACTACTCGTAATTATGGAGATAGAAACGCAAACTTCTAACTATCCCCCATGGAATAATAAGCTTGAAGTGTATGTTATGTATTAATAACAAACATCAAATATATTGAAGTATATGAAATATTATATTGATTCAAGTGTAGCCACAAACTTAATACCTGCAGAACATATTTTCTCGCCGAATGTATTTGCATTAGATTGATTTATGACCATCGGGAGACTGGTCCTACATTGACCTATCGCTACATGGGGATTAGAGAGGGTTGGAATTGAAACACACAGTTCGGTACATACTAATTCAGTTTAAGGAATAAATAAGAAATGTTTGAGAATACCAAAATTCAGTACGTAGAAATGACACAGCAAAATTAATTGTGATAATACACACGGTAAGACATTACAAAACTTATAATGGATTGATAGCAATAGTAAATATGCCTTGGTAAGATTATTTATAATAATATATGGGCTGTATGGCATAAAAGTAAAAATGCTATGACTAGGGATTCATGATATTATCTGTGTACCATAGTATATGGTAAATGCAAAATAAGAGCAGATAAATGTTTTTAATATTATATACGTATTTATCAATGTCAGGTGAATAATACAAATATGAATTCTTAAATAAAGTGATAAAGTATGGTTGATAAAAATATTAGTCATGTGCTTATTGGCTTGTGGAGTCTTATCTATAATTTCGCACCAACACGCATCGCCTCCGTGGCGCAATTGGCTAGCGCGTTCGGCTGTTAACCGAAAGGTTGGTGGTTCGAGCCCACCCGGGGGCGTTCTTTTTGGTATTTTAATAATAATATGTAGTTTTAAATCATGCTTTCTGACTATCTATAAAATTTTTGACAACAGCACGTGACTATTTAAGAAATCTTAATGATTTCCAATACCAACAATTCCAGAAGTTACAAAAATTTATAGACTTCATTAAATTAGTTATTTACATTTGAGAACACAACAGAATACTAGTAAATTGTAACTCATAATTTGTCAGACTGAGTCAGATACTCGTAACAAAAGTGGAAACGTGCTTAATTTCCAATTAGTCATAAGCTTAGTCATAATGTAGAAGCCGATTTATAAATATAGAGGTGTCATAAAAAATATTATCCTACAAACATAGACCGTGCTAGTCTGGGACGCCGTTCTTTCCGGCATGTCATAGGAGGCGACTAAGGGGTAAATATAATCTAATGGACGATGGGCTAGCAACTTGTCACCAATGGTCTGTGTAACATCAAAACCCCAATATGTATTCATGCTAAAAAGTGACCTTGGAGATATTATTGTCTCCAAGGTTCTGTCCACCCTGAAAGGGATTAGATGACTTAAATGTATTTTTATGTATGTCTGAACAACACAGACTTATGTGTTGTTAGTCTCACATTATCATAAACCATATATTTATCGAGGTAAGTGTACGTATTGTGAAGAACAGAAGAGCATGTATGATAAGGTTGATTGGTGTGAGTGAATCAAGAGATTCGTCAGCATCGTTTCAAGTGCCAACTATATTCCCTGCCTATCCCGTTGATGACATTAAGCCTTGAGAGTATGTACTTGTGTACATCGCTCAATAGATTACATTGACCCCTAGCTCTTCGTTTCCTATAATATGTCGAGAAGAACAGCAGCTAGTTAGCATTATTTTAACTCCCAGTCTGATAAGGAAGCTACAAGTTTTCATTTTCATATAATGTCCTTTTTCGTTCGTTGTCTCATGCTAACTGGGATGCAAACTAGCTGCCGTTCTTCCCGACTTGGCCGGTTCTAAGGTGCGACTAAGAAACTAGGGGTCAATGAAATCTGTAAGGCGATAGGCTAGCAATCTGTCACCAATGTTCCTATAACATTACGACTCCAATATTCATGCTAATAACTGATCAAGGAAATGTTTTCATGTATCCAAAGTTTCGACTACCCCAAAAGGGATTAAAAGACGTGAATGTATATGTATTTTCAATTAACGTTCCTTTTTTCTGAGCAAAGTCGTTCTCATTTCGAAATGGATCCCTCCATCAAACGTAAGCCAGGTTCTTTCTATTGAATTAACATGAAACTTTGGCTCGTTGACAAATTTATTGCGACGGCTTAAGGGGCTGACTACACGTTTGAACGGAGGTTTAGAACATTTTAATATATAGCGTAAAGTCAAGGTGACATACATACAGTTTTTGTATATACATGGACATTCACATCCTTTCATCCCTTTTGGGTTGGACGGAACCTCGAAGATATAATATCTTCTAGGTCACTTTTTAGCATGAATATTGGAGTTGCGATGTCATAATGGAACATTGGTGACGGGTTGCTAGCCCATCGCCCGATATATTCTATTCACCCACTAGTCCCTGAGTCACCTTATACAACAATGGCGGCTGGTTAGCATTCTTTTATTACCTAGTTCAGGACAGGAAATTCAGGATATACCTAAAATATATATATCTCTTAGTCGCTTTTAACAGCATGCTAAGAACAGAAGGACTATTATTATTTATTTCCTCTATGTGTGCTGTGAATAAAGTGTCCCTTTCTTTCTTTCTACAACTACAACTAGCTGTGTCATATCATATTTTAATTTATTTGTAATGTAATTTTGTTGAATGAAATGTAATTTTTATGTGTTGTGTATTATGTAATATACACTTACTGTCTATGAATTCTATTGTATGTAATTGATGTGGATGTCTCAATAAAGATCAGATATTATTGTTATTATTACTCCCCTCTAAGTTTCAATAATACGTACCGTTCTAAATAATCGCACTTTGCGCGACAGCCTCTTAACAGAGTTCATTTTTCCATAGGGCCGCGAGAGAGAATGTCGTTTCACGCTTGACGACAACACCTGGGCCCAATCGATTTGGGGACTAAGTTGCGGGTACTTCATACGATGTACTGCGCTCTTAGTGGCGTTGAAAAGCTTCAAAGGGTCTTTGTTAATGTTAATATAAAGGGATTAAAGTAATTGATTGGAATTAGGATCGATTTTTGGTCTAAAGGGTTTATTTATCTATAAAAACGTGGAAAATCAACAGATAATATAATTGAATTTAATTATGTAGTAAAAAATATTAAGCAAATTATTTATAGTCACAACATACATACACATCATGCCTGATTCCCGGTAGAGGGCATGCTTCGATGGCTTGGATATGTTATGCGGATGAATGATAGTTGACTGACAAAAGGGAATATATGTGAGTGAAGTGGAAGGGCAGTTACGTGGGGACCGGCCAAATAAGACATATGACAGTCAGATAGACGCCATATTGAAAAAGGTGACGTTAGATGTACCTATAACCGCTGAGTGTGTATGAGCACGTGTATGAATGTCAATGAAGCGAAATTGGTCTGCCCGTATCGGTACAAATAGGGATCCGTGGTTTCTGTCTACACCTCTTATAGTTAATTGTTGGTTTTTAAGTCTGGTCGGTAGTTGTGCTTCATCATATTGAAGCTTTTGAGGTTAGGAAGAGGTTTGAATGATCGTCGATTCAGCCACTCAAAGTCGTTTCACTACAAAGTTCGAACTTAACGTAACACGAGTGATCCGTATATGTATGTAGAGTGGATATATCCTTTTAAAGTATTCTCACTTAATTAATCGCCATTCCACTCAAGATAGTAAAACGTTTAAGCGTAAAAGGTTACGATTCCTCCGCCTTGTCCCAAACCGTCATCCCTCATTAAAAGCCTCCTTCATGATTGAATTAAAAATTCCATCACGTCGAAACCGAGTTATAAAAGTGTGACGTACTTTGTAATTTTGGAATTCTTGAACGAATTTGTCGTGAATGGTTTCAATGCTTCGTTTTCTTTGGTCACTGTTTATGAAAGTATGTAACTTAGAGGGATAAGTATTTAAATTGTTGTTTTATACTGTATTAAACTAGTTTGTCTTAATAGCATCTATAGACTCCCTAATGTACTGTTTTTTCTTTATGATACATACAGTAAAGTTACTCTTATGAAATATTGAGATAGAAAATGTTCTGCTTTAATATCAGCACATTTCCGAACTATACTTTAAGTGACTCAGGAAACGTATCTTTGAGCTTTTTTCACCTGGAAATGAACTGAAAGAAGTGAAGTACGAGTATGTGCACAGAAAATTTATACATATATTTAAAATGACTAGATTCAATCAATCAATCAGCCTATGACAGTCCACTGCTGGACGTAGGCCTCCCCAAGGTAACGCCACAAAACACGATCACTCGTGGCCCTCAGCCAACCACTACCAGCGACCTTTTTCAGGTCATCAGTCCACCTGGCAGGGGGGCGTCCTACACTACGTTTACCGAGACGCGGTCGCCATTCGAGAACCGCTTTGCTCCAACGGTCGTCGGTTCTGCGACAGACGTGACCGGCCCACTGCCACTTCAGCTTGCAACATCGATAGACAATGTCTACGACATTGGTTCTCTGCCGGATAATCTCGTTCCGGACTCTGTCCCTTAACGAGATACCCAGCATCGAACGTTCCATTGCTCGCTGAGCGACATGTAATCGATGAGCCAGCCCGACCGTCATGTTCCACGTCTCGGCACCGTATGTCATTACAGGTAGGACGCACTGATTAAAAAAAAACTAGACTAGACTAGATTTACTACGTCATATTCTTCTGTTTAAAAAAAAACAAACTAAAAGACAAACGCGTTCATGACCATTAACTCTTACGGGGTAGTCAGAGCTTCAGGTTTCCATCTCCGAAATTACGAAGGTAGTAAGTAATTCTATTGCCGACTCGAACCCACGTGTTGACCAGATAGTCAGTTCTTAATGTTACAGGTGGTAAACCATGTCGCCATTTACAAGCGCTAACTATTACCTGTAATTGTTGGTATTACATGTAACATAGTAAAAAAAATACAGCACAATCCCGCAATACTTTCAAGTTGCCTTAATCAGTTCCATGGGTTATTGAGTGCCAAACCAAATAAGCGAGGTGCGTGATCTCTTTATCTTTGTATTTCGGAAGGGGCCAAGTTACAGTGGTCGCAATAGCTGTAATGGTATCGAATTACAGGCGAAGGTATGAATGCCCTGAGCAACCGTCCAGATACCAATAGCCGAGCAGCCTGCAAAGTTATGAGATACAGGCCACTGTGCTAAATAGACTTGAGAGTTACTGTTAATCTAAAATGTGTTCCACATGACGCTGTAATAGGTGCATTTTAAACATGCAATTCCATGTATAATATCTGTATATATATACTAAAAATATCTAACTTGTATTAATCCACCGTGATATGGCATAAAGATGTGAATATTTACATACTTACGGCTTAGGCAGAGGATTGGCGTTGTGGGCTTTGGCCTGCAACATATGCTGAGCCTGGGCCCTTTCACAGTCACAGTGCAGTTTCTTGTGAATTGTAGTAAATGTTTTTGTACCTGTGCTGTTTTTGTATATGATTTTTTTTCTATTGTACTTTTAATTCTAGTCTTTAATAATAAAGCGAGTTATTGTTAAGTACATGTATGTAAATATGCTGATTTTTCTCAAAATATCTATAATTCAAAATACAATCTTTCTTCTTACACATTACGGGTTATACGCTAACTATCACCGTAACCAGTCCTCCATCTTCTATGTTACTTCTGTCAAACTGTTTTGAGCCACTCACTTTTCTAAACCACGTTTAGTCTACTAGCCTCGTTACTCTGTACTAAAAGGTGAACAATGCCAGCATATGCATTGCAGGCTGCTTTTTGTTCATATCACCTCCAAACTTCCGGACGTAGGAACTTCTCATTGTTAGCATTACAATACTCTGCAGTAAACAGGTCGTTCGATATTATGAATAATGTTTGCGAATGCAGGTCTTATCGGTGACAGAAGTAAAATAAAACAAGGACTTGGTGTATAAGGTTTAACGTTTAGGTGGATGATTAGAATTATAATAATATTTGGACATTATTACACCAATTGAACTAGCCCCTTGTTAACTACATTTAAGACTTGTGTTAATGGTACTAGTTACCGTATATTTAAGAAATATATAAGTATTATGCATAGATAAATGCATATATAGCATATATAATCAACGACCAGACTGGAAAGCAGAAGAAAAGCGAAGGTCTCAATTCTGCCTCCAACGGGAATCGAACCCGGGCCCTCACGATTAGCGTTTAGGTGGCTAACCGATCGCGTTACGGAGGTCGTCATAGCGAAATGGAAGAACTATGTAAGAATATAGTTTGATATTTATTCAAAACTCTTAATTGCCTTTAGAGCATACTCTGTTACATGCTGGTATACATTGTATATCTATCACTACGTTCTGCATTTGTGTATGTATCCTCGAGTGTTTTAGTGTATTTATAGCTTAGGTAATATCATTTCTGACTATAATTTAATACAAAAAATGTAGTTCCTGTGGATTGTGAAGGACATCTTTTACGTAGGGTATTGATATCGGCTTAAAAAATTATATTAGTTATCGTTTTCTTGTTTAAGTATATTATAGTACGTGTATTAAAACATATTTTTACTTGTTTACATACAAATCACGCCTGATTCCCTGTAGAGGGGTAGGCAGAGATTACGGATCATCATTTGTCCCGATCCTGACAGACCACTTTCGCTTCATTGACACCAATACATCTTCTCATACACACTCGGCGGTTATATGTACTCCTAACGTCCCCCTTCTCCAATATAGCGTCTATCTGACTGTTATATGTCTTATTAGGCCGGCCCCTACGTAACCGCCCTTCAATTTCAGTCATATACATATTCTTTTCTACTTTTTATGTTCTTACTATTATCCTACACATAACATCTACACACATTAATCAGTAAACATAGACCTTGTAATCACAGCGGGTCTCAATTTCATTCTCCATTCTAAAAGTCCAATCAAACTTCAGGCGAATAAACAAGTTTGGAAACAAATCGCGGAGCAACTTTTGCATATTGATTAATAGCAATTTCCATGCAAAATCTCATGAGATTTTACGAGTTTCGCTTCTCATTTGAACGCTGTTTTAACGTAGTTTGAATCGAAATTTGCACTTCGTTAGTGAGGAATTAATAAGGGATGAGTAATCGAGCTGTGATGGTGCTGGTCTCGGATTTTTATACAATGTTATTAAGTGTCATAATAAATCGTCATAATTATTTTGGATACCTAATAGTTATTATATTTACAAACTTCTGTCCATCCCAAAAGAACCTGATTCCATATATATAGTATGTTATTATTGATTATAAAATAATGGGATTGTTATGATTATTATAATCATAACAATCCCAATATTTACACTAAAAACTGACATCAGAGAAATTATATCTTCAAGGTTCTGTCCACCCTGAAAGGGATTAAAGGAAAAATAATCCCTACATTCTGGATTAAACTTAATAAGTAAACATCTCGTTAAGTAGGGAGTATAAAATGACAGTGAATTAACTAAACAATTTTGCTTGTTGCCCGAAAGAAGTTTCTAAATACTCTTTTCTAGATTCCCATGCAGCCAAATACTTTAAGAGTCAAAAGGCTCTATAAAAAGTCAATTTAAGCTTAGACTGATCGCTGTGAGACGCCAGATCTTTGTCACTAATTAGAAAATTCTTTTGTCTGCAAGTACGGTTTAGTTAAGACGCATATAAAGAAGTCTGAGTTCTTACGGACAAGGTAGGTTGTAAAGTATAAATTTAAGCGGGTAAACAATAAATAAAGTCCCTATATTCACATACATATATATACATTTACGTCCTTAAATCTCTCCTCGAAGATATAATATCTCTTATGTCACTTTAAGGCATGAATATTGTGGTTACGATGCCATGTTGAAATATTGGTGACAGGGTGCTAATCCATCGTTGAAAAGAATCAATTTACGCCCAGTCTCTTAGTCGTCTCCTGCTACATGCCGGGACGAACGGCAGCTAGTTTGTAGTCTTTTTACGTCCCATAAAAGCACCGGATAGCAACAACAAGTATTTGTGGATTATATTAAATCTTGGAGCATCTTTCATGATACCGAGAAGAAATATTTTTGGTATTTTTACTTATATACGTAATTGTTTTTCAGTTCTTTAAATCGCTTAAACCTATGTCTTGTGTCCATTGTAATGTGATCCTTGACACTCGAGAGGTGGCCATAAACCTTTTAATTAAAAGCCTTCCTTATTACAAACCTTTTTGTTGAACAAACTTTTTGTTCTAACAAGAATACACTATATACAAAGGACGTGTGACGCTAAGTTGAATTCTTTACTTTCGGTTAACACAAAGGGAATAAGGATTCTATGAGCATGCATAAATTCATAATATTCATAGCCCTATAAGACATATGACTGTTAGATAGACGCCATATTGAAAAAGGGTGACCTGGAAGTATCTATACTCGCCGAGTGTATATGAGGAGCTGTAAAATGAGTGACAATGAAGCGAAACTCGTTTGTCGGGATCGGGACAGGCGGGAATCTATGATCTCAGTCTACCCGTCTACAGGCAATCGGGTGTGTTGTGCATTGTTTAACATTGAAGATGCATCACCTACCTCTTATTCATCAGGTCTATAAAACATAGAGCATGTATTAGAAGTTCAAGGGTGTGAGTGAAGCAAGAGAGATTGGTCAGGATCTTCGAGATGGCGATCGATAGTCACTGCTTCTCCCGTTGGGGACGTAGAGGCGTTAATATATGTGTAATAATATATGTACGTCTATGAAACTCTCAGACTCTAAGAACGCAATGAGCCCTAAAAAGACTATTAAATCCTAGAGCAGCTCTAACCAGTACTTAATTTATTGACCCTCGTTCAATTTAAAGCGGCCTCTACACTAAATTCTAAGCGTCGCATAATCCGCAATAATTATGCGCAGTCACACCCGGCATAAAGAGCGGTGCCAAATAGACATAGCGTCATACGCAGAGCGATACGTGAGGACGCGTCAATGGGTTTAACCGATAATTTAAATGGCGGTAAATCATGGGCCGTGTGAGAGAGCTTTATGCTTTGTGGTCGGGGTCACTGACTGACAGGACTGACGTTTGTAATTTTGTAGACAGGTAAGGGAATGAATAGTTTATTTATTTTAAAGGTAAACTTACATTTAACTTTGGAGAACATTTAGTATGGGTAAAAGATAAATTCTAGAGTCGTCATATAAATATCACGCCAATTACGTTTAGGAGTAATTACAAGATCAACTAACTACAAAACAAAAAACAAACGCATTCACGACCATTAACCCTTGCGGGGTAGTCAGAGGTTCAGGTTTCCATTTCCACAATTGCGAAGGTAGTAATTCTATGTACACCTTGAACCCACGTGTTAACCAGATAGTCAGTACTCAATGTGACAGGTGGTCAGCCATGTCGCCATTTACAAGCACTAACTATTACCTGTTCGACGAACAGGTAGGTAGGTTTCCTCACGATGTTTTCCCTCACCGTATGATTCGATGCATTTCGTAAATGTGTTTTTATTACGAAAATGTACATAGAAATTCATTAAAATTAATTTCCATTGGTACATGCTCAAGCGGGATTTGAACCCTGTACCTACTGATACAGAGCCAAACCCCGAACAACTGAGCTACGTCGAATTAACTACAAATAATATCAACTAACTACAAAGAAAAATAAGTTTCTAATACGAAAACTACTTAGTCACTTTTGCTATAATAACCTGAAGTAGATACCAATTCTAATAGCAATAATAACCTACAGCCCTTTCACACTTTTAGTATATCAACAGCTGTTTCTAGTATTCAAGTCCTATTGTAGTTCATACTAGTGTTTATTCGACATATCCTAGTGCTCACAATTCGATCACATCCAATACATAATGTAGTGCATGAGGCTGCATAATAATACGTTTACTTAAAATGTCTTTGTTCATATCCCGCTATGCTTCCAGAAAATTCAATTTTCTATGTATCGAGCTCCGACGCATAAACGAAGCGAATTTACAATGTTTGAATAAACCTTTCGTGAAAGTTGGGACTTAGATAGAGCTGTAATCAGCTGCTTTATTTGTGAAATGTATTTAGGTTAGCTATAGGTACAGGGATAGAATCATTTCACTAATATTCTTTATTAATGTTAATCTTTATATCTATCTCAAGGATGACTAAGAAAAGTTTTAAAAGGAGATACCCATAAGGTATATCCATACTGTACCTAAGGGATAGAAAGACTATAAAAGGACTACATACATTTATATAGTTGCATTGCTTTTTTGAGAGTCTATAAGATATAACACCTTCAACATTTTGAGTGGCTATAAATCATCGTTAACCGTTAAATAAAAGCTATCCTTACTTCAATATGTGATGTAGGTATGAGTATGTATTATACGTAAAAGTATCCACTGTATACATTCTCGAAGTCCGCTAGTACCAGTGAATCCTCTTACAGCAATCTTTCTGCAGGCCAATGCATTATTGATGCTGCATTGCGCCTGGATGCTCCAAGAATGATCACTCAGTACATTGGGGATGTAAGGGTAGTTTTCAATACACTTAGATCGGTAGTTGTAGTGAATTATGGACGGTTTACATCGGTTGAGAAAGCACGGCTTGTGAATGAACAGTGAAGTACATAAATACAGTTTTGTTTGCGTGTAGATGAAAGGTAGAGATTACGGTTGCATATTTGTCTCGATCCTGACAAACCATTTTTGCTTCAAAGTCAAATTTTGTTATTCAACAACAAGTACAATATATTCATTGAAAGTCAAAATATTTGCCTGACATAGACACTCATACACCATAGTCATAAGTGATTCTAACGTATACATTATACGTTTACAGTCAGCTATATAAATTTTAGGGTACAAGAAAGATTCTTGCAAAAAATAGTCAGTATGATTAGCATAATTACTGTTTGTGATATATTTAATGGTACGACAACGAAAGAATAACATGAAAGATGAGAATCCAAAATCTATTCTAATTCGTCTGTAAAATAACGGACCTGACGGGAAGGTATAATACAAACAAGTATGTAAATGTTAAGGAATTATTCTCACTAAGTGCACTTAAAAACCACTAGAACGAATTAGTTCTTATAAAATTGTACTAGTAACAAACCAGACCATCTAAATATTACAAAATTATAATTTAAATCTCATCCCACAAACCGCATACACCCAAAACACATTACCGTAATAGGAAAAAGGCGACAACGGGTTTATTAGGGCCCATTAGAGTCGTTTAGCCCCCCTCGAGTTGCGGGTAGCTCAATCTAAAAACAATAAAGCTAAAGTATTCATGACAAATTGTGCCTATAACTATGAGAAATAACCTCTTCTGAACACCGTAGGCTGTAAACGGGGGTTGACGGATAAGGGGTGATTGTGGTTTGTTCCTGAGTGACTAGGTTTGAGTGATTAGATTTATAATATATTTATGTTTAATAAGACATATAACAGCCAGATAGACGCTATATTGAAAAAAGGTGTCGTTAGGTGTACCTATAACCGCCGAGAGCGTATGAGAAGATGTATGAATGTCAATGAAGCGAATTTGGTCTGTCAGGATCGGGACAAATGGGGATTCGTGATCTCTGCCTACCCCTCTACAGGGAATCAGGCGTAATGTGTATGTATGTATGTAATTTGGTATATGCACTATCTGCCGATCTGTTTGTTATATTTTAGGAATCGACTAAGGGAATACAGCATAATGGAATTTATTTGGTAATGGATTAGTGACCGAGGATGTATTACGGTACTATTCCATGAGATTTCTACGAGCTTGTATTATTGGACAACAAACTATTGACTTCTTTTAACAATAACTGAAGATCTTGTTAGTGCACAAGCTTTACTTTTATGTGACTAAAGGGGTAAAGTAAAGGCGAGTACCATGACATTTAAATACATATCACCCCTTACCACACCCTTACCCATACAACAGTACAGAAAATAAAACACATAGTCAACCTAGCCCTCAATTTATCCCTTAAGATTGCACAGATGTTCGGTTGGGAACAAAATATTTAGACCTGGGCGTGTTAACTGTGAGACAAATGAGAAACCGCGTGCGTCGCTGACTCAGATTGATTAGAAGCCATCAAGAAACAATTGCTAGCGCTTTGGGAGTAAGCCTATTAGGGATAGTGTAAAAATTTAAATAGGCTATAGATTCATATACATTAGAAAATTGTGTGTATTTGTATTCACGTGCTTTTGATTCTGAAATGAAACAGTTCTGGGGTGTAAGTAAAAATCGTGGAGTTTTTTTTTGCAGATAAGGTGATAGAATGGAAAAGTTGACTTATAATAAGTGAAGACAATCTCAATGTTATGTTCATGGTGGTAGTTTCAAAGCAACGTTACTCATAGGAAATTGAGTCCGATTTCTATTAAAAAATTATTAATATGTCTATATTAAACTAAATCTCATTCTTTTCCGATTCAGAAATAAAATTTACGTCATTGACCTCTATAGACTTAAATATATATTTATGTGTAACATGTCAAATGTAATGTGAATATATAAATATCACCTGTTAAATAATCGTGGCATGCCTATATAATTAATCAGTTAATTACAATTATTATTGAGCGAGTTGCTGTCAATCTCAGCAATAGTTTATTTCCTGGTTTGGACATGTTTGATGGACAACTTATTTTGTGCCTAAAATATACTCTACTATAACATTCATACATATACTTACATGCTTTTATAATTTTCTTTTATTATTTTTTGGTCAATGTTTTTGGCAACGTAAAATCTTGTTAACCTTAGCATAACTATCAGGCTGATAGAAATATCAATAAGGTATACTTATAGTGTCATGATTCTAGCCAAGATTTTAAGACAGGAAGAAAAAAGCTAGTTACCATTCTTTCTATGTCCTGCACTAGGACTTCAGTACTTAAGGAAGAGAAAATCTCTCTAGATGTAGTTACCTGGCATGCTAGCAACCGATTTGTCCAGAGAGCTAACTGTCCAAGGTGCGCCTATTAAACTAATGGACAATAAAACTAATCGCGGAAGAAATAAATCAACGAGATACCTAATGAGGAATAGCAGTCGCTCACCGTTAACGGGAAGGTTTGGGCCTTACTACTGTGTCAATATTGAGAAAGAGTACTGTGCAAAAGAATGTTGTTGAAAGATTGAGAAATTTTATTCAATAGTAATACATTCATTGAAAGTCGAAATATATTAAGTAGCATTTTTATTTTATTAAGTATAGTCAAGGTGCGTTTATTGAACGTCGAAATATATTGGTACTGGTTATTTTACTATTATGACTCTACCGTTGTGGTTTAAAGACAAGTTAAGATCGTTTGGATAGTCATAGACTAAGTAAAGACGATTCGCTAAAGACATATTTATAATGATAATTTGGGTATACAAAGTGGAATCATTTTATCTGTAACCTCTCATTTACTTATTTATAAGTACTTTTAGAGAAACAGCAGTGTAAGA